>JAOXJP010230635.1:0-10758 GCA_025762735.1 Platanus orientalis
AAGTGAGGCTCTCTTAAGAGTGTTGGTCGAAATTTTCTGAAATGGCTTGATTTTTGTCACTTTTTGTTTTTAGAAAGTCAAGATTTTTATAGTTTTGAGTTTAGGAAAGTCTTAGGTAACAAGTAAACTAGTAGTTTAAGAGTTCTAATTTGGTTTCTTTTTATTTTCTTGAATTTGTAAGACTTTATAGGCCAACACGTTTTTGTATTGGTATGCAATGAATAAATGAATTTTTTTTAAAATAAAACTGCCACAATTGTTTTCTTCTCTTCCCAACCTGCGATAGTTATCTTCTCCTAGGTGGAAATTCCATAGGACTCTAGATAAGGTTTTTCTAGAGCTAGATCTTGAATAGTAGGATTTTCCACTCCAAGAAGCTAGGTAATCTCTATTCTTCTTCTCCTTCTTCTTTGTTCTTATTTTTTAAGTTTGTTTGCTATTTTCTGGTTTCCTAAAATCAAGAAACCATTAATTTTTATCAAGATTCAATCTTTACTTATTTTCTTGAACCATAAAAAATTGCCCCACCCTATTCTTTCCCTTTCTTGAATTTTCTTTAGGATCTTCTTCTCTCACATGTTCCCATTTTAAACCCCATAAGTTTCTTTGAATTGATATAGTTCTTAAATCAATCTTTTCTCTCTATTTTCTGGTTTCTTGAATCAAGTATATAGCGGACTGTTCTTTTTATAATTTTCTATACCTAAACATATCAAAATTAGTTGAAATTTGGCAAGTATATTCCTTATAGAGGTTAGAATCACCCTGCAAAATTTCATAAATTTATGACGCATGACTAGGGGTATTTTGATAATTTCTTGGGTCTGCCCAGAAATTTCATATTTGCCTTTCTGGCCCATTTCCTTAGTTATTCTTATTTCAGTTCTTCCCAACTTTCCTATCTAATTTCCCTTCTTATCACCATTACTCCTTTATAACTTCCAGAGGTTTTGGAAACAGCTATAACTTCTTTCTAAAATCTATAGGGCCTACTCTAGTAACCCTAACTACTTTCTTGCAACCCTTTATTGTAATCAAATCCTTTCTTATAATCAAATCTTGTGAATTTGTCCTATTATATCATTGTGAGTCCATAACCCAAAGGTTAACAGCCTTTTACTAAGCTGTCTAGCATCACAAATGCTGGCATATAGGCCCAGAAAGTTCAACAGGTCTAATAGCCCACACCCAAGGATTGTTCATATGATAATAATATAAATGTGACTATATATAACAGCAAAATGGTTTTCTACTTGGAATATATTATCTCCATTTTTCACACACCTAGAGAAAAATGTGCTCAATACAAATGGACATACAACCTTTTGATTTTCCTCATGTACAGCGTGTCTGTGTCCATGCCAGGCCGATAATCTATCTGGTATTACCCTTCCCTATTTGCCACATATTGTGAAACCATTGTGGGAGATCCACCAACCAAAAGTCAATTGATGATTTTAACCATCAAATAACTAAATCTTATTCTCTATTGTTAACCCGGTAGCACCCCACCCCCTCGCCCCCAAAAAAAAAAAACAATATATATATATATGTATGTGTGTAAGGAGGGATATGGCAACTTCTAATTTAACAACAGATATGGCCCTAAACAGAGTGGAATGGCGGAATAGGATTTGTATAACTAACCCCAAATAGTTGGGATAAGGCTGTTTGTTGTTGTTGTCGTTGTGTGTATACATATATATTAGTTAATTAAGATTATCTTATTTGGCTCAACTTCTTGCATATCAAACCTTCTAGACGGGGCCCATAAGTTAAAACACTTTGGATTGATACATACTCTTCTATGGTAGTATTAAAGAAACTACCTGCTATACCAACATTTTTTAATATATGTACACAAATGACCATTTTGTATGTATAACCAGGCAGTACTAAAGCAAGGCAAACGAAACTCAACCCAAGTTTCATTTGGGCATGAAAATCTCATCCTATCCTTGCCCACCAGGCATCTGGGCTAGGCCGAAGCCTTGGTTAAGACCAGGCTAGGCCTACTTGGCTAGGTGAGTTTCTGGAACTGGGGAACCTTCCCATCCCTGTTCAGACTGCATCATGGTTTTAAAAATCGGACAATCCGGGATCGGATCGCCTGATCCAGATCAGGATCGAACAGGACCAGTCCAATCCTGCCATGTAGATCACGATCCGATTGGGATCGTCCAATCGTCCGATCCCAGTCCTGGATCGTCTAATCTAGGGCCAAATTAGACAATCCAAAAAAAAAACTATAAAACTACAAAATAATTTTTTTTTCTTCAAGAGTGCACAAGCCCTTCCCTAATTCTCAATAAATATTCCTAGAAGTTATGAAATAATATATAAGAGGTAAACCCCATGACCTTATAACGAATGATAAATTTAGTCATTGGTTTACATATTTTCCATGTAACATTAGAATTTTCTAACGACCCCCTGCCAAGGTAGCTCCCCTTGGAACCTCCCTTGAAACCCCCCTATATTGATAGTGGGGGGTTAGGCAGGGCCCCCTCCCACCCCTATAATAGATGGTAAGATTAAACTTCACAAACCCATTAACTAGAATAATGAATCATGTATTTTTTTTTTAAAATTTTTGTTTATGTGATTTTGTACATAGTTTAGTTTTTATGCATTGATATATATATAATAATATTGGATGTTTGGTTATACAAACTACAATCTTGAACTTATACGAGCCTTGTAAACTTGTTTATAATGTATGACGCACGTAACATGCCTACAATTATGTTCATCATTATTTACATGTTATTGTATTTGTATATGGTTTGGTTTTTCTGCACTAAAAGTCATCATATTGGATGTTTGGATATGAAATGTTCAATCTTGATCTTTATAAATATACATGCTCGTAACAGTGTTTAGTCATGTATGATGCACCTAACATACCTAAAATTGAGTTTTTTCATTCAAACTTTTCATAAAAAAATTTAGGAATTTTTTGGCTTTGGACCAAACGATACACATGTTGATCGCGATCCATGATCCAATCCAGACGATCTGATCCGGATTGGTTTTGGGCCTGGACGATCCAGTCCGCCAATCCGATCTTTGAAACCATGGACTGGAGGTAGACGTTCGATTAAGCAACTGATGAGGTTTGCATTGGGCTGTCATCACTTCTCTTTTTGGAATTGTCTCTGTTCCTTAATGATCATCACCGTGCACCCATTGATGTTATCTAGAAGCATAAAGGACATGTTCTTCAGCTTCCCTTTAGACTCCTCAATGCCCTTAGAAAGATCATCTGGGAAAATCAGACTCTAATGCATATTATCGAGGAAGGCCTTTTGGTGTGTTTGCTCTCTCCCTGCATGCCGGACCTTGAAATCTCTCAACAGGCATCCTCTTTCTGGTATGCTATCTGAACACGAGTTCTCCACCATTGAACAGATTGGCTGCTTCTGCTGAGAGGATTGGTTGTAGAACAGGGGCGGACTATTGCTTCCTTGTGTTCTTGAATTGGAGAGAAAATTAGTTCTACTACTAATGGAATCAGACTTTCAATTGTTATCTTTCTCCACTGTGGCTGGAAAATACCCTTCTTTTTTTTGTTCTTTAAAAAAAAAATATTCTTCTCTTATAGAGACTTTCATTCCCTTCGAGCACCTTTTCTTTTTTCCTACTATACTATTGTCTCCAAGCCCCTTGTCAATTGCTGACTCTTCCTCTTCTATTGGGTGGAAGGAGTTTCTCCCAAATCTCAAAAACCCTGCTTTTCTATTTTCCTAATTTGAAGACAATCCTTTTTTCAGCTATTCCACCAAATGAACTTGAATCATGTACCTATCGACCTAATTTTGATTCTTAAGATTTTGAATGGACTTGAATCCGTTTCTAGTCCAG
Source organism: Platanus orientalis (assembly GCA_025762735.1). NCBI lineage: Eukaryota > Viridiplantae > Streptophyta > Magnoliopsida > Proteales > Platanaceae > Platanus > Platanus orientalis. Next base: position 3,865 of record JAOXJP010230635.1, read on the forward strand.
TATGGAATCCAAAGGTCTCCTGTCGTATGATTCCCTACTGAGAAAATTGCTTGTGGTCTGGATCATTGCTTGAAAACCGCTTACTGCAGACACTGATGTAGCACAGCTCACAAGATCCCCAAGATAGATGCAGCACACTACTATATATCAATCACAAAATTAAAGCAATCAAGGCTGTAGATATTAAGATGCTTAAGATGGATCAGGAGGACCAATCTGAGATGACATGAGGCTAACATATATCTGATTTGATATAAAACAGCAGTTTCAGTATGGATTTTAATGGATTTGCATGGGTCAGGACACTAGCATTTTAGGCAAGTTTATAGGACTGGACAGTAGAGAACATGTGTGGTTAAAGAAAGGGAAGAGGCTCCAAAACAGAGGATCAAACAGCCACTTGAGGTCCGGTAAAGAATATTCAAAAGGTTGGTTCAGGACTTCAATCAAACAATAGGTGTGCAACAAGTTTAAACAGGCTTTGTTCCGATACAAAACAGCAAAGGATTATGTGTTCATGGAGTTAAGAAGGATAGCACAGAATATAGCAGGGTTATACTAGGGTTATTTATGATTTGGTGAGTGAAAGCAAATCATAGAAGTACAACAAGAACAAATCTGCTACAGGTTTAAACTAGGGAAAGAAGAGTTCGTTGATGAAGATTTCAAAGGGGTTTTACAGGTAAGGCTGCCGCAGGTATGTAGTTGCCAAGGGGACTGAGGGTTTTGATGGAAAATTAGAACTGAGTAGATAAAATAGGTATGGGCAATAGTTTGAGGGAGGTACAGTTTGGGTTTTTATGGGTGGTGATTGAAAAGAAGAGGACTGTAAAGTCTGCAGGGAGCAAGAACAGAAAATAGAAGAGAATGAAAGAACGAAGAGGGAGAAGAAGATAAGTACCTTATGAGGAAATCACCAACCTCACAAACCTTGGAAACCACCATCTATGGCTTAAGCTTTGGCACCAAGAAGTTTGAAGAGAAGTTCTACTTGTAGAGAAGAGAAGACCTAGAAAATTTTCATTCATTCCTTTATAACGATTACAATGAGGTTGGGGCTATTTTATAAGCCCATACCTTCTAATAACCCTCCCCCCTTTCTAATTCTCCCCATATGTTTGGGCAGTCTCTCTTATTTAAACTTAAAAAAAAATCATATTCAAAATCCTACCCCTAAACAACAATAATTATTCTTACGTCCTAACTCTAATAAATCAGAAAATATTAAGTAAAACATCAATTTAACCTCAAATAAAAGACCCTAACACTGAATTAAAGGCATCATATGATTCCACAGCCGGTCCTTCATGTGTCTTCTCAAGTGGACTCCACCAAGGCCATGTGTGGGACCCACTATGCTCCTATGTGCTCATAAACCCACCATTGTTCGAAAAAACTTGACCTCGAATTTTGTAGAGGGAAATGATCAGCATACTTAGAGAACTTGCAGTAATCAGCCACGGACCATAGCCTCAAATAATTAGATTGTGATGTAAACCCATCTGCTTGCAAATGTTTGATGTAGGAAAGACCTTAGAGTAAGTAGCTGTCTCTTGATAAGCAACCGATAAGAGAAATGCCTCATAATACTCATCTGGTGGAATATGAATTGGTGCAACAATCTTGGACATCATCACAACATTTTGGACTGAAGTGTCTACAAGGATGGGCTGAACCTCACTCTAAACTGGAGATAGAGTCACATAAGATAGTTGGTCACAAACTGGGGCAGCAAAGTAGTACTCATATGTAATCTCCACTATCTCATCAAACTGATTATCACCAGTCATATCAGCCTCTTCCACACTAATGTCCTCATCTGTGGTCTTGGCTTCACTTTTCTAAACTTCCATCTCAAACTTTTCTTCCACATTTATTGGTTCAGCTTCATGTTCCATAATAGTAGGCTTGGAGTCAACAACTTCCACACGTTTCTTTTGATTATGAAGTGGGATCTCATCAATGATTGTTTGCATCTTCTTTGTTCTTTCCTAGAAGTCATCAAATGTAGAAGAGAAGCTTTCTGCCCTTCTTATAATATCGTTAGGTTCTTTCTTAGCTGACAAGTTTGGAATAAATGATTCCACTTCAACATGTCTGACTAGGAATTGATAACATGCCCCCATATTGCAAATCCGAAGAATATTAGATGGCTTGTCAAATTTGTCTTTCCTCATATCCAATCGTGTCCTTCCTAAAATCACTGGATGATCCTCTAAAAGCCTTTTGTCCAAATAACACGTAGCACTACCAATAGACTAAACAATAAAGTGATAATCTTTATAATAATAAAATGATCTTGCTTTGCGATGTTGGGATAATCTAGTTGTCCTCATACTAATAACTAAGTATGACCCTAATAAGCTTTCCATGTGAAAAAGTAAAAGGGTGCTTGACTGTATAACTCATGATTCTTTACATCATCTAGCTGAGAATGCTCATGCTCCCTTAAAACTCAATGATATCAATGGTCAACAGCAAACACCATACACTAGTATTTACCTCAGATGATCAAAAGCAATCCTCGAGTAAGGCTGATGTGAAGTAATGCACCAAAACAGCAGTAGCAAATTCCTTTGAATTTCAGCGCTTGTTGGTATTCAGCAGGTAATCAAACAGCAACAGATAAAAGGTGCTTCAGATCAGCACTTATATACTAGAATATCTCACTTAGAAAGGTTACCAGACTTAGCATCCACCATACTCAATATGAGTTGAATCTGGAAGATATAGAACCCTGATTTATCTTCTGGATACCCAAAACAGCAAGTGATAGGAGCCTCTAATTGTACTCGAGAGCTTGTAGGTTACCAAACCAAGCAATGTAACGAGTTTAGGATCAAGTAAGACTAACCAGCAGCGAATATAGACCCAAAGTAGATCAACAAACTGATAAGCAAGATTCAGAAATCTGTCTATAAAGAACATCACTTTGATGTCGAACCTAATATGGGATTAGGGAAGCAACTCCGAACAACTCCTCGGTAATTGTGTGCCTCTTCCTCCAAGCAGTAATACACAAAAACCCAGCACTTAGCTTCAGTACTTCCTAGTGGCAAGCACCATATAGAGAGTAATAGCAGTAGTCTTGTGTATACATGTATACTAATCTTTCCAAAGGCATGTCCTACAGTGTTTATCTAGGGAGTTTGAAAAATATAAATAAAGGTGCTGATGTAGAGATTATGGAGTCAAACTAGTTTCCAAAACAGAGGCTGTTTGTGACAATTTAAAGGCTGGAAACCAGATTTGATTGGAACTATATGTCAGCCATAAAGTGAATACCTGTGAGTGTCTCAGACAGTAGAGAAAGTGCAGAAAAATTCTCAATTCTGTAGAAGTGTTTGACAGCAACACTGGCTTATCCTGGACTGCAATCACTGTGTAATCAGCTCTAATATTATGTATAGATTTGATGGCCAGCAACACTGTTGTGCTGTGGTTTTGGAAAGCAAACTGTCCTGGCTCACTAGAGCTTCAATTACAGACAGTAGAGTAGATCCCAAGGTTTGAGTGATCAGGCCCAAATCAATGAACTCCAGTTTGGCAGCAGTAAATAGTCAACATAGGACGGCAGTAAGGTGATGGAGATGGGCAGCAAACTAGCGTGTATACACAAGGTTTGCTCAGCTCAGTTACATGAAAAATTCGATGTCAGTCTTCAAGTCCACAGCTTCTTAATATCCCCAGCAGGTGGTGTGCACATTAATCAGCTCTTCTTAATATTCCCAAGGACTCCAACTAATTGGGATTAATTGGAACCTGGTTCTGATGCCAAATTGATGTAGCATAGCTCACAAGATCCCCAAGATAGATTCAGCACACTACTAGATATCAATCACAAAATTAAAACAATCAAGGCTGTAGATATTAAGATGCTTAAGATGGATCAGGAGGGCTAATCTGAGATGACATGAGGCTAACATATGTTCTGATTTGATATAAAACAGCAGGTTCGGTATGGGATTTTAATGGATTTGCATGGGTTAGGACACTGGCATTTTAGGCAAGTTTATAGGACTGGACAGTAGAGAACATGTGTGGTTAAAGAGAGGGAAGAGGCCCCAAAACAGAGGATCGAACAGCCACTTTAGGTCTGGTAAAGAATATTCAGAAGGCTGGTTCAGGACTTCAATCAAACATTAGGTGTGCAGCAAGTTTAAACAGGCTCTGTTTTGATACAAAACAGCAAAGGATTATGTGTTCATGGAGTTAAGAAGGATAGCACAGAATGTAGCAGGGTTATACTAGGGTAGCTTATGGTTTGGTGAGTGAAAGAGTAGGACAGCAAGAACAAATCTGCTACAGGTTTAAACCAGGGAAAGAAAAGTTCGTTGATGAAGATTTCAAAGGGGTTTTACAGGTAAGGTGGCCGCAGGTATGTAGTTGCCAAGGGGACTGGGGGTTCGATGGAAAATTAGAAGGGAGTAGATAAAATAGGTCTGGACGATAGTTTGAGGGAGTTAAGGTATGGGTTTTTTATGGGTGGAGATTGAAAAGAAGAGGACTGTGTAAAGTCTGCAGGGGGCAAGAACAGAAAATAGAAGAGAATGAAAAGAAGAACGAAGAAGGAGAAGAAGATTAGTACCTTATGAGGAAATCACCAAACTCACAAGCCTTGGAAGTCACCATCCGTGGCTCAATCTTTAGCACCAAGAAGCTTGAAGAGAAGTTCTACTTGTGGAGACGAGAAGAAACCCAGAAAATTCATTCATTCTTTCATAACGATTACAATGAGGTTGGGGCTATTTTTTAAATCCATGCCATCTAAAAACTCTCACACGATAACCCTCCCCCCCCCCCCTTCCTTTTCTAATTCTCTCCATACGTTTGGGTAGATTCCCTTATTTAAACTCTTAAAAAAGTCATCTTCAAAATCCTACGCCCACTATGCTCCCATGTCCTCATCAGACACCTTTAGCTTTGATCACCTCACGATCTCCATTTCAGAGCAGGATTGAAATAGGTGTGAACTAGCTAAACATTGCTGTGCTTCATATCTTTTGAGTAGTGAAAGAAGTTTATTTTCTTTTGATATTTGTTCATTCTGATGTGTGGGGTCCTTCCCCTATTGTGTCTATCTCTGACTATTGTCATATTAGCTCGTTTGTTGATTACTCTCTATTTGCTTGGATCAATCTTATAAAGACAATTGATGAAGTGCTAAAGATTATCTATATTTTTCATAAGATACAAACACTGTTTGAAAAAAAAATAAAAAATTAAAGTGATGATATGGATCTTGGACGTGAATACCTTATGGGTCAGCTGAAAACTTTTTTTGATGAACATGTGAGCATTCATCAGAATTTCTATGTATATGCTCCCTAGCAGAATGGAGTTGCAGAGCAGAAGAAATGACATCTGCTTAAGGTGTTATGTCTCTCTTTCCAGAATGCAGGTGGTGAAAAGGCTTTTATCTAACATTGTACTCACTATTTCATATCTTATAGAATTCCATTGAGAGTATTGTCATTTTATTCTTTGTTCTTTTTTTTTTTTTAGGAAACATTTGGGGTCCCTAAGTTCCCACTCTGAAAGTTCATGAATGTTTTGATCCCTTGTTGGGAAAGGGTTTTGTTACAATGGATGTGAGTTTTTTTTTTTTTTAATAGGTCCCTTATTTCTTTGGCACTACTGAGGTTCCTATTCATGTGGGTGAGTCACAGTGATGAGGTAACACTTCCAATGCCAATCTTAGATTCCTCATCTTCGTCTGTCCCACTGTTTCCATCATTTTCTTAGTCTATGGAAGAAGAAAAACAGGAGCTGAAGACTTATTCCACATCCAAAGTTAAAGCCTATATCAGCAAAACAAACTCATCCTTCTATAGTTGCTGATTCAGTTCCAGTTTCATTACATATTCCTTTTGCTTCAGATCCAGGCAATGATCTGCTCCCCATTGCCCTATGCAAAAGAAAATGTATATGTACCTTGCTCCCTCTAGAGTGGCAGAAGCACTAAAACATGCAGAGTGGAAGAGGCTATGTGGAATGAAATGGAAGCTTTAATAAAAAATATATCTAGGGAACTGGTTGATCTTCCGAAGGACAAAAATCCAATTAGGTGCAAGTCTATACTGTAAAGCACAAGACTAATGGAAATATTGATTGATACAAAGGTCAATTGGTGGGCAAGGCATTTATTCACAGACGTATGGAATAGATTATCAGAAAACTTTTACACCTATTTGCAAAAAATGAACTCAGTCATAGTTTATCCACTGCCGGAAAATTTTTTGTTTGGACACTTCATCAATTAGATGTAAATATTGTCTTCCTTTATAGGGATTTAAAAAATCATGAGGGTAAAGTGTATCGGTTAAAGAAGGCTGTTTGTGGTCCTAAACAGTCTTCTTGAGCTTGGTTTGATATAAACAACGTCATGCTGACCATATTCTGTTGGTGAAGCTGATGCAAACATTAGAGCCACTTGAAGCCTACACATGGCCTTGGTGGGGTCCATACAAGAGGACACAGGCAAGACAAAAGATTGAGTCACATTAAGAGGGTTGTGTTGCTGATTTTCAGTCTAGTGGAGTCTTTTATTGTCTCATTTCATATTTCATTAAATAATAGAGTTAAGATATCGATGAAATTTTTATTATTGTTTTTGGGCAGACGTGTCAACAAGTAATAAAATCCCAATTGAGGGCTGGTTGACCACTCTAGAAGGGGGGATATTTTTAGGCTTTATTTCTATTTGTTATTACTTTCTAATTATTTGAATTTGGGGCTTGTAAGAGGGGAAAGCCCAAGAGAAATTGCGGGTGATAAAAACCCCACTATCTCTTTGATTTTTTAATGAGCTTTGAGTAAAATTTTACTGCCATTTGCTTTACACGACTGGAGTCTTCAAGCTTCTTGGTCTGTTGCTGGACCTAATGATAGGGA
>JAOXJP010230636.1:0-10757 GCA_025762735.1 Platanus orientalis
GTTCTAGGAACTTATGACATTTAAAAACGAAGTTAGTTTAGTGTCCCTTACCTCTTGGTAGATGCAAAATTCTTTCAAAGCTTTGTTTTTCAGAAAAATCCCCAAATCTTTGCAAAACCTAGTTTTTCCTCTTTATTTCTCTTCAAAATCCCTACTCTTGCAAAACATTTTCAAAAAATCATCTTTTTTATGAGTTTTTATAGGCCTAAATAACAACTCTACTTTCCAATTTCGTGTTTAGGTAGGTCTAGTGAAAAAGTTCTTAAAATTTTGCAAAAATCACGGTTATACGAAATTTTCCGCTTTGATGATGTTATCTGTTAGAATTTTTCCAACATAAACACCTGGTGAGAAAACGATCATAACTTTCTCTACAAAACTCGGATTCACTCACTGTTTTTTTGTTGTAAACTAGACTTCAACAGATTTCCAAATCTATAAGACTTGTTCTTTAATTCGTTATACATTTTTATTGGTCAATTTTTAAAATTACCTCAAAATCTACTAATTCATACTATACCAGACGACATAGACACTTTTTGGGAAAATTGTCATAACTTATTCTAGGAAACTTCAATTCACTCACCGCTTATCGAATTGGAAAGTAGATTCATAGATCTTTCTAAGCATATATTATTTGTAGGGTGATTATTACGGGATTGATACAGATTGACTTATGAAATTGTGCCATCTGTCTGAGACAACTTTATAAATTGTCTTGTCCTTGACTTTTTTTTTTTCCTTGCTTGGTAAATTGCCTTTAACTTTTTCATTTGGTGTCTGTTTCGCTTGTCGTTTGTTGCGTTGGATTCTAGACTTCCATGCCTATCTAAAGATATAATTTTCACTCATAGATTCTTTCTATATTTTTTTTAGTGCCTTTCTAAAGTTGCTTTAACATTTAGATCAACATATGTGCATTTAAGTGATCCTATGTGTGTACAAAACTTATGCGACATGTGTTAGCATTCTAAGTGTGATAGGTGTGTTGTAATATGTGTGTCATGCTATGGGGTGTTACAGAAGCTTTGAAGATAGGGGTGTCAACGAGCCGAACTGAGCCGAGCTTTGCCCAAGGTTCAAAATGTCGGTATCGGTCATGCTAAAATAAGACATATATTGGAAATGTCGGAAATATCATAAAGAAATATTGTAAAAATCATGGAAATTTAGGAAGCATATTATAATCTAACTACATATGCACAAGGGAACAAATAGATTCATTAGGAGTGGCAACTTATTTTAATACACTTATATTTTAATATTCTTTAAAAGTACACATGCATACATAATGGTTGACAAATATATTATAATCTAACTGTATAAAAATATGGGAACAAGTAGATTTTTTCCCCTTTATTCTTTCTTCTCTTCTTCTTCTTTCTCTCCATTCTTTTACTTTCTTTGAAATTTATGGTTTTTCATATAATTTTTTATCTTAACAACACAATGTCGACATTAGGGAATAATACAGGCGAAAGGGGAATATTCACTCAATATGTCAACATTGTACATCATGTTGATCGGAATATGAATTTTTATCATGTCGGTATAACAATATGTCATGTAGGTCCTAGTAGACATGGACATATGCCCGGGAGACATATAAGACATTTCAAGACATTTGATACTGTGGCTTTGCCTAGCTTAGCTCAGGCTCGTCACACAAAGCTTTAGCTCATGCTCAGATCAAGCTCATCATGAGCCTGAGAACCGAGCTCAGCTCAGGCTTGGATCAAAATGTATAACCAACCACAGACTGCCACATGGTGTTTATAATGTATTCTCAATTTAAAAAGTATCTATTCAAAAAAGGCACCCAATTCAAAGCACATCATTTGCCAATCAGTAGTACACGTTGTGCATCACGAATCAGAAAAATAGTTTTCATATTTTAAACGGATAATTGACAATTTGTTCCTGGTAAAGACAACTTTGAAAAAGACTGGTGCTCAGTACCCATATGAAGATGGTATGGCAAGATGTTTTTTTTTTAGTAAAACGTTGTGAGTTGTGACATCATGGCATATAAAACAATACTTTTTGAGTGATTCAGAGCAAATAGACGATTTCCTCTCTACTTAAATAAATGTCCCATTATTTTAGTACTTTTTTTTTTAATAAACTGCAATACCTTTATTTATGTATAGATATATTTGATTAAATATATAAAAATATATGACCCTTAATGAGTTGAGCTTTTAGTGAGCTGAGCCTAGTGATGCTCATCCTAGCTCACTTAGCTAAATGAGCTCAAATGGAGGCTCAGGCTCAGCTCATTGCCAACACTATTCAAAAGTGTTTAGCTAAATGAGCTCAAATGGAGGCTCAGGCTCGGCTCATTGCCAACCCTATTCAAAGGTGTTGGAGGTTTTGTTTGATGGGATGGCGGGTCCTAGGGACTTGATGTTATGGGATTGGGGGAGAGGAGCGATAAGAAGAGGTTGGACAGGGCTCATGGTGGCTAGAATGTCACGAGGAGATAGAGGAGGGGGGATGTGCTGTTGCGGGAGGGATGACACTCTGAGTTGGGGAGATGGAGGAGGTGGGTCCTCAATTCGGGAGATTGATAGGAGAAAATGTGAAAGTGGGGCCTGGTATGGGGAAGCCATCTGGCGTTGGTTCCTGTAGTAAAGGAAGAACGACCCTTGGCTGAAGTATCAAAGTGGGGTGTTATAGAAAATTGGTGAAATCAGTGAAGCACTGGGGCTCTTGTTTGATGGTGTGGAGCAGAAGGGATGGGAATTTTGTACAAAATTAGAGAAGCATTATAGGGCATTATTGACGGGTTCAATGGGAACAAAGAGAAAATGGAGGGAAGATGCCAAGGGAACTGCAAAACCTTTGTTAGGCTATGGTCCCAGCAATGGGGATTGCATGCGGAGTCTTGTTGTTGCGGGACAATATAGTGAATTATAGGGACTGCTTTGTTGGGTCATTTTTTGTTTCTATTGTTGCATTCGTAAAAGGGGATCACGGCTGGAGTCGTTCTTTGGGGAGTTGGAAATGGTTAGTAGCTGGTGGGATCTTCCTTGGTGTGTGTGGGGTGATTTTAATGAGATCTTTTATGCGGATGAAAGGCTTGGGGTAGGAGCTGCATGAGGAGGATGGAGAGTTTTGGTTGTTTCGTAGACTCGAGGGGCCTTCTTGAGCTTCCGATTGCAGGGATTCATTTTACCTGGTCTAACTTCCTGGCTGATTTGACTATGAGCAAGCTTGACCAGTTCTTGATCTCTACAGAATGGGAGGAATACTTTTTGCTGGTGGAGGTGTCTGCTCTTCCATGATTGGGATCGGATCATAAGCTTATCTCTCTTAAGGGAGTAGTGCTAAGAATGGGTTCTAAACCTTTTCGTTTTCAGCTTATGTGGAGCTTGTAGTCAGGTTTTGTAGACATGGTGGTAGGTTGGTGGCAATCCTTTGAGGTTTTGGGCCCTCTGAGGTAATGACTTAGGTTAAAGCTGAAATTGCTTAGGGAAATGTTGAAAAGTTGGAACAAAAAGGAGTTCAGGATTATTGAGAGGTATAATGAGACAACTTTAGACACAATTTAGTGATGGGATAGGAAGGAAGAAGGGGGAGTTGGTCAATGGAGAGGAGAGCGTTTGGAGATTGGGGGTGGAGGATTATGGGAGGGTGTTGGAGATGGAGGAAATAATGTGGAGCCGGAAATTAAGGGTTTAGTGGTTGAAGGAAGAAGATAGTAATACTAAATTCTTTCATCATATGGTTAGTTGTAGAAGGAGCTTGAATTTGATTAGTCACATGAAGGTTGGGGAGGAGACATTTGAGAGTGAAGAGGAGGTCAAAGATTAGGTCACAGAGTTCTATAGGGCTTTGTACTCGGCGCCTTGGGATAGAAGGCCAAAGATTGATGGTTTTTTGGTGCCCCACATTCCCAAGGACTAGACAGATTGGTCGGAGTGTCCCTTTGATGAGGAGGAGGTGAAGAAGGCAATATAGGATATGGAAGGAGACAAACCGTTAGGTCTAGACGGTTTTCCTATTCCTTTCTACGGAGTATGTTGGGAGGTGATTAAGGGAATTTAATGCTTGTGTTGGAGGAATTTCATTCGAGGAACTTCCTAGATTCTGGTAGTAATGCTACCTTTATTACCTTGATACCCAAAGATGAAGGTGCAGAGGAGGTTGGAGTTTCTAGGATGTTGAGCTTGTTGGGGAGCACATATGAAATTATTGCGAAATGCTTGGCTTCAAGACTCTGACAGGTGCTATCTTTGTTGTGTCTCAGACTCAAAGGGTTTTTTTTTATAGGGCTGTACAATCATGGATGGGGTCCTGAGTGCCAGCAAATGTGTTGATTCTAGGTTGTGGGACAACATTTCAGGGATCCTTTGCAAATTGGATATGGCAAAACCTTATGATTGTGTGAATTCGGTTTTTTTTGGACTATGTTCTTGGGAGATATGGTTTTGGGCTAAGGTGGTGAAAATGGATGAGGAAATGCTATGGCTTGACCTCCGTCTCGATGGTAGTGAATGGATTTTCTGTAGGTTACTTTGCTACCTCTAGGGGTTTGAGACAGGGAGACCTGTTGTCACCTCTGCTTTTCTTGGTTGGTGGCTGAAGTGTTGGGTGGATTTTGGTTATGGCCGCGGAGATAGGGATGGTGGAGGGGTTCAAGGTTGGTTTTGGCAGCTTGAGTGTTACCCATTTGCAGTATGCAGATGATACTGTCATTATATGTAATTATTCCAGTTGTCAGATCAGGCTCTTAAGATGCATCCTTCAATGTTTCAAAGCAATCATAGGGGGCTACAGGTAAATTTTGGGAAAAGCATGTTAATCAGGTGGGTGAAGTTCTGAACATTGATGTGTTGGCAGTAGATATGGGGTGTTGAGTGTGGAAAGTCCAGAGTGTCTATCTTGGGCTCCCTTTGTGCTACCTTCAAACAAAGAGATGTATAATTCAATTATTGAAATGGTGCAAAAAAGGATTTTTTTTTTATAAGCAAATTTCATTAAGGGGATAAGGTGCAAAAAAGGCTTGCAAGGTGGAACCCCCTTTATTTGTCTAAAGGGGGGAAGGTGACAATTCTTAAGTTTTCATTGACAAGCATTCCTAATACTTTATGTCATTTTTGATCCCGTATCAGGTGGCCAAGAAGATGGATAATCTGCAAAGGGAGTTCTTACATAAAGGTTGGGAAAAGGTGGGGGGGTCTAGTCAATACTTAGTGGCATGGGAGAAGGTTTCATTCCCAGAGAAATATGTGGTTTGGGCATCCGGCTGTTGGCGGATATGAATAAAGCACTTCTATGTTAATGGATTTGGTGCCTTGGGATGGAAGGGGAAAGTCTGTGGAAGTCCATTGTTTTGGAAAAAATACAAAATCGAGGATGTTTGGAATCCTAAGGAGGTGAGGGGTCTCATGGAAGAAGCATTTGGAAGGGAATTATGACAACTTTGATGGTTTAGGAGCGGCATTGGTATGAGCTAGGGAATGGAAGAAAAATCAGGTTTTGGGATGATAAATGGTGTGAGGAGAGGTCTTTAAAGGAGCTCTTCCCATGGGTTTATAATGTGGTATGGATGTAATGGTGGTGGATTATTATTCTACGGTTCTCAATAGAGTGATATGGATCCTGGTTATGAGAAAGGCAGCTTTAGATCAGGAGCTCCCAATTGTCTTGGAGTTCTTAGCTAGATTGAAGGTGCTTTATCCTAGGTATGATCGTGAAGACAATAGGCTTTGGCCTTCAGGCCCGAATAGGATGTTCCAGGTGAAGGCTTGCTATGAGGGCTGTCAATTAGCTGAGCCTGAGCCTGAGCTTTGATTTAAGCTCTTAGCTTGCTAAAAGCTCGGCTCATTAAAAGCTTAGTTTGGTTAAGAATATATATAATGGTTTTATATATTATATATTGTGACAATACAAATTGGGTTAATGGGCCATTAGGCTGTTGGGCCTTTTTTATTTTTTTAAATAATGACTTTTAGCAAGCTGAGCCTGAGCTTGGAAACTCTTGTTCATCATGGGCCTGAGCCGAGCCTGAGCTTGGACTTCATGTGACAAGCCCGAACTGATCTGGGCAAAGCTCGGCTCTGCTTAGCTCGGCTTGTTGATACCCCTTTATAAGAGGATTAAAGGCTCTTCCATAGAAGTATATTAATTTGTGTATCTCTTAACACCTTAAGGTATTGGGAGAGTTGGTTAATTTCCTATTACCATGGTATCAGAGTAGGTTTGGTCGTGAGTTCGAATCCCAGTGGAAGTATTTTCCCGGATGTAGTGTTGTATGTGTTGTGTGGACCCGTGCCTAGCTCCCTAAGTGTATTCCCAGGAGAGAACAATGTTTCTCTTGAGGGGGTTATTGAAGTATATTAATTTGTGTATCTCCTAGGGAGAGTTGGTTAATTTACTGTCAACATCTTCATGGATGGTCCTGTCTTGGAAAGATTTTCAAATTTGTTGTCATCCTGTGCTGTCAAAGGTCCAATTTTATATGTGGATAACAACATTGGGGAAGACCTCCACAACGGACAACCTGATTAGGAAGGAAATGATTCTCCCGAATGTGTTTGTTGTGGTACCAAAGCAGGGAGTCCTTTTCTCACATCTTGCTGCACTGCTCTAGAGGTATGGTTTGGGCTACATCTTTTTGGGTTAAAGAGGGTGGCTCCAACTGATTTAAAGGGCCTATTGTTTGGTTGGAGTAAGACAACTCTCAGCATTACAGGAAGGAAGATTTAGCGTATGGCATTGACTGCAGTTTGTTGGTCATTTTGGGAGGGAAGAAATAAAAAGATCTTTAACAGTGTTGCTGAACTGGCCTTCCAAGTTTGGCGTTAGGCAAAGAAGAAGTTGATGTCTTGGGCGACACAACGTTATGGGCCAAAGATCTTTGGAAAGAAGGGTTCTAGAGAGGGATTGGGATGATGTAAAAATTCGGAAAAATTAGTGGGGCTGGTTTACGGTTTTGTGTTTTTGTTTCTCTTTCCGTCTTTTTTTTTTTTGGCCAATTGGGGGATGCCTTGTCCCCCTTGTTCTGCCTTTTTGTTTCCTCTTGTAATGTTTTTTTTCTCATTAAAAAGAAAAATGAGCTTCAGTCAAATAATTTAATCACTATCTAACCCCAGTGGTCATTAGGAGATGATCTCTGGGAACATAATCAAGCAATTGGACACTCATGATAAAAAAGAAGAATCAATTGGACCTTAAAGGCATTTCTTTGGATTTTTTTTCCAAAATTAAATATCTTTCAAATCATTTGTTAAACTCTTTATCAAATATTGTCAAACTTGGAATTTCATGTCCATTCAAATCATGTCTATCCCAAATTGAATATAATCTCTCATCTGAGGGCAGGGGTATTTGTACCCTTTATCAAGTAGATAATCTAAACTACCAATGATATTGCCACTATTGGCATCACAGGTTGGCAACACAAAACAATCAACAAGATGACATAGAGAAAATAATTTTCTCAGTTATGTGAACAAGTTTGTAAATATGAACAGTAATTATCCTAGCAGTGTAATTTTACCAAGTGTGTTCTAACAGATCCACTGTATAGCATTTACATAATACACCCACATGAAGGTTTATTTTCTCCCTCCAATGACAGAAATTACATCATCCCATCATATGGCTGCCATACATGCAACAGCCCTCTAAGTGAGGAGCCCGGCCTCACCTAGTCACCCTCAATTAAATTTTTGGGTCTACAAGAACCAGATTGTCAGATCTCACCACACATTCCAATGTGTCTAATATATTACTATGTTACTTGGGGACCAGCTATCTCATCTCATGAGATCAAATATTCACCCATTTAAAGAGATACATGCTTGTGATGATGGAAAATAAAAGAGTATTAAATTAACAAATAACAAATATATTCAGATTTCAGGTGGATGACTTTTTTAGGACATACACTTTCAACGGAATGAACTTATAGTAGGTTAATGATAACACATACTGATAGACATTTTTTTTGGGTTATGTTTCTGAAAATTATATGGTGCATGTTCCCTCTCTTTTGACTTTCAGGTTAACTTACTTCTGACTAGATGGATGAAGGATTTGGAGAAGATATTCTATGGCAACATTGTTGCATATGATGCTGCAATGCTCCCTGAAGCTCAACAGAATGAGTTCCCAAATGTGATTTGGAGGTACTGTATTCATCAGAGTTCTCATTCAGCCATCATTTTGATATGACCCTCTCATTGTAGTTTAACCTGCTCCATTGTATCCTGGACTGTTTTGCTGCAATTTTTAAAAACCTGAACCCAGAGGTTGACTGAGCATGTGAGACAGTTCCTTCCAATTTGGTTAGATTTATGGGTCAATCCTGGTTGACCCTATGTTGTGGTTGGTTCTCAACACAATAATATAATAAGGGCTTAAAGGTTTATGATGCAGGATGCATGTACATTGAAGAACAATAAGAGATCTTAAGCAAGTACACAAAGCAATAAGAATCTATAAACAAGATTCCTACTCTCAAATCAAGCACACTTTAAGCTCACTTAAGATGCTCAAGTAATAATGCCACTCTAGACTAAAATTAGTACCCAAAAAAAAAAAAAAAACCAGGTCTGATTTAATCCAAATAGAATTAATCACACTCAAGACTTTAGGAAAAACAGCAAGCACCCAATGTTTTGATCCTAGCAAAGCTTGTAATGAAAGGATGAGACAGCAACTAAGGCTTGGGAGGATAAACCAGGTAACAGGATCAATAGAAAGGGGTTTCAGGTAGGCTATAGGTCACTGGTATATGACCAAACCAGGTTCGAAGAATGATCCAAACAGTTGTTGTTTTGCTGTAATACAGCAGGCAAATAGTTGGGGTTTGATGGGTGAGAGACAGGCTATGACACTACCTGTTTGGAGTAGTTATAGGAAAGAATGTGGATGGCTGGCTGGTTCAAAACAGGGGTCAACAGCAAGTGTTCAATGGGTTGAACAGGTTCTGGTATGGAGTAAAACAGCAGAATAACTTTGGGGGCTTGAAGATTGTATAGGACATAGGCTGGTTGGGGACTGATAATGGAACTGGAACAGCAATATGGATGTGTGTTTATGATTAAGATAGGGTGTAATCTAAGAAAACCAGCAAGGGGACTAGTTCCATAAGCAATACTGTATTCGGACTTGAATAAAACTTACCCAAGTGATTCAAAACAGTCGACAATGGTAACTGGTGTAAAGAGATTTCGGATAGCTTTAATGTATCAGTACAGCAGCAGACCCAAAGTGCTTCAGATTAGCACTTCCTTCAGTAAACTGAGCACAGCTCGATAGTACCTTATCTTGTGGGGAAGCGGAGAATCAAAATCAGATGCTGCAATTGTCGTAAGACCGAATATCTTCCACAGAATTAGAGGACCAGCAAGAACACCCAAGTGTGAAGCAGCCGCAGGTATGAGAATAAAGAAAACTTAGTCTTGAGATCAATACCAGGGAGAAATTTCCCTGTTTTATGCTGCCGCAGGGTTTGTAGTAATCAGTGTATCAATTTGCTTGACGAAAGTCAAAGGGCAAACAGTAGGGAGATAGTAGATGGTTTGGGGTTTGCTGTTTTAGGGCTTCATGGATGAAATTAATTAGGGAAAATAAAGAGAAAGGGTGCCGCAGGTAAGGATTTTTTATGGGGGATGGGTTTTGATGATTGAAATAAAAAGGGGGATCGGTTTTGGTCTGGCTGATAGGGTTAGAATGTAGGGAGAATAGGGTTCAGTGATGAAAATCAAAGAAAAGGGTATGTGAAGAGTGGGAAGATGAGAAGAGTAACAAGCAACAAAAAAAATTGAAGAGGGTATGTGAAGAGTGGCAAGCAACAAAAAAAATAGAAGAGAAGAAGGAAGAAGAAGAAGATGTAGTACCCTGTGTGTGGTAATCCCTACCTCACAATCTTCTTAGGTAATGCCTAATTAGGTTTCAAGTTGCACAAGAAATTGAAGAAGAAAAAACACCGAAATTGTTGGGAGCAAAAGCCTGAAAATTTATTCTTCAAAGCATGTTCAAAACAAGTGGGGGTGGCCCTCCTTATGTAGCCCATGATTTTACCTTCTTTCCCCCTTACAATTCCCACTCAAATTCAAAAAAATAGAAACTTGCTAATTTTGGAAATAACAACTAAACTCCAAAACTTTGAGCAATTGCAACTAAGGGCCTCACACTTAAAATAATAATGTAGCAACCCTCAAACTCACTAAAGACACAAAAATAATAAAAGAAATAAAATGGCACATGCTGCCAAAAATGGGTTCATAGGACTGCTAACAAAAATAACACTAAACCTCCAAATCCTCTCTAGCCGTGGTGATGAGCAGCTCTTCAATGGTTGGAGAAGTACAAGCCTTTATGAAAGCCTAAGATAAAAAACATGGGAGCAAGAAAGAAGATATGATGCTGTCCACCATTTTATTCTTTAAATTTTATGTTTTTGGATTATGTTTTAGTAGTTTTAGTGAATTATTTAATGTAATAAGGCCATTAGAGCCAATTTAGAAGGTTGGTAGGGAGTTGAAATTAGTTTAGAACAAGTTTAGGAGTGTTTTTATATTTTTCAAAATTTTTTTAGATTTGTTTTTGGGTTTTTTTGGGCTAATGATACAGCGGAGGAGTATTTTGGTCAAATTTCGTTTTTTTATTATAAATAGGTTATAAAGACTTCTTGTACGACTAGTTGAAGAAAAATTATGAATTGGAGTTGTTTTTGAAGTCCATGGCTGGTTATCTCCTCCAACTATCACGGTGTGGTGAGTTCTTTATCTCCTTATTCC
>JAOXJP010230637.1:0-10757 GCA_025762735.1 Platanus orientalis
TAGTTAAAGAATACTGCAAAGAATATAAGAGAGAGAGAGAGAGAGAGAGAGAGAGAGAGAGAGAGAGAGAGGTGCTGACATAAGAGCTGTCTATTTCTTGCCAAACTTGTGGAAGAAAGAAAATCGCTTGGCTTGGCTTCGATTGTGATCTTTGTTTGATATTTGTTTAAAGCTCCACCTTCAAGCATGCTAAATTTAAAAAAAAAGTCGCATGAGACGGAAGAGGCACAAACACAAGGAATTGTTTACTGTTTGGTTCTTTGGGTGAGTGGAACATGTCACAGCCTCGAAGGACTTCCACTAATTCTATCCACTTGAAATATATTTCTTAGCGGAATACTGCGTGCTTTTATTCCCATTCAAAAAAATGACATGGATGCTTAGGGCGAGAGAAGAAGAATTCCCCATTGTAGAATCAAAATATGCCAAGAGACTAAAATGCTTTTTCTTGTGGTCTACAATTTAGAGAAATAAAGTGTAATCTATTCCTACTCATCTGTCTTCAAATGGGTATATGTCCAAGAGTTTTAGGGCCATCGTATAAGAAAAAAACGAACAACGATCGAGAAAGCGACCTTTATGATGAGATAAATTCTTTGTACGTCAAGGACTCAGCATTAACGTAAAAGTGTTCATTCTTTTTCTCTTAGTGGGCCTCATTGAAACAAAACTAGTGTTCTGATTGAGAAAGGTCCTGAGGCTTTACATAGAGCTTGGATTCACCATCCTTCTCTTGGCTTCCATTCATCCTCTCTTGCTTCCATCACCCACTAATTCTGTAATATCAAGCCCAACATCTGGGTTCTGATGCTTTATTCTCTCAATACTTTGCTATTCTAGTGTTCTTCAAATACGTTTCGTGACCTAGTAGGCCTTCTAATGACTAATAATTGTGGACGACATATGATTTATTTGTCTTTACAGATATTAAGTCTTTTATAGACCTTAATTTCATGAATAAATAAATAAATCCTTCCACCGTTACTAGCACATATAACCTTTCGTATGTGCATCTTTTTAAACTACATGTTTGTTCTTTTTCACAAAAAAAAGAAAACTTCGTTATACAATTCCTGTACTGAAAAACAAAAATACTTTTCGTATACACCTTCTATAAGGTATATATGCCTAATCTTTTCATAAAAAAGACATGTTTAGTCTAAGGCCCTGTCTGGTTGCCATGAAAAGCTGGTTTTTTCATGATTCTTGACAAAATTTTCTTGAAAAAATCATTTTCAAGCTATCTTGATGCCAAGGGCAAGAAATCCCCAATTTCTAAACTTTTCTCACGTAACTAACTATTTTCTTGTTTGCTACCATATTATTTTCCCACAACCCTTTCCTGAAAATTCTCCTTTTCTCAGGATTAACACAAGTTTTTCTTTTTCTTGGCAACCAAACAACCACAGGAAAAAGATAGAAAATTACAGATTTTTTCTTTTCTTGTGTAATTTTCTTTTCTATTATTATCTATCCTTTTCTATTCAATTCGCGGCTACCATACCGGGCCTAAGAGATAAATAAAAGCTTATAATATTCTTTTGCACTAAGGCTCAAGTTTGGCAGCCTTGTCATGCAGTTGTGCTTTAAATTGCTCTACAGAAGATGCCAGCTTGCTAAGTTGATAAAGTCTGTGGGTGTTGTACTATAACCTAGGTTCAAAACCCATCTTCACCTATAATTACGTATATATATATACAAAAAAAAAAAAAAAAAAAAAAAATTCTCTACAACTTTTGCAATTAACAAGTGGAAGGGAACCATATCCCAAGATATAAGGGGGGATATATGTACTATAAAGTGAACAAAGTATGCACATGTAAGTATTTATGTTAATATAGTCAATAGAAATAAAGTTTTAATAACCAATAATATTCTAAAACATCTTAAAATTATTATTAGTTTGCAGGTATTGGTGATTATTTACTGGTAATCCTGGTTCCTTGCAAAATTATCGTTATTACAGACCAACACCTTCAGATGATGGGCCGGGCTGCCGGCAGATGGCTAAATATAATACACAATGCTGACTGGGAAACACGTATACAACTACACAGCACAGTGGCAAATCTTCGATTCATAGGCCACCTCTTTGATGAGGTTAACATACAGTACAATGTGGACCTGAGGAGAAGAAAGTAACTTAGGATCCTTTGCAATAAGTTAAACTACATAAATGTGCAACAAGTGTCTACAGTGCGAATTTGGTTGGTATTTTAATTTTTTTTGTATTTGTATCATGTTTTGAGAACTCGCACGTTAATATATTTTAACTTATGGACAGTCCAGACTTGACGAAGGTCCATTAAAAATGGCCTAAAATCCTCTACGCCACCCCCCTTGTAAGCCACTCAATGGCCACACAAGGGGGGGGGGATCAACTCAGCTTTTGAGATGCCACATCACCTCCAAAAAGTGTATTGTTTCCCCCCCCCCCCCCCCTTGAGTTGCTCAAAGGGGTGGCGTAGAGGATATCAGCCCATTAAAAATGGTTGCATTGTGCATGACATGTCATGAAGCTGTTATAGGGGGAGTGTCCCCGGGCTGCCGACACGTGGGTTTTAAAGGATATAAATGGGATAAAGTAGTCTTATGGTGAACACTGTCCCTTACACCTTTATGATGTGTAACACCTTACTGTGACGTTCCATGTTTTGGCGTACATTTTATGTGATTGGCTTGGACTTTAGGCCATCCCATAATGAGCTCAGTGTAATCCATCGGGTTCCAAGTGAAATTGCTAGTGGGGCAGTCAACTTCCATCTTTTATTATTTCTCTCTTCCTTCCTACTCGTTAACGTTGTCATTCTTGAAATGCTTAGTGGTGCAGTCAACTTCCATCTTTTTTTGGCTTTTTTCATTTCTTTCTCATTCTTAGTTACTTGTTAACTTGTCATTCTTCCAATGCTTACTCGATGGCTAATGTTTAATTTGAGACCAAACTTCGATTTTATATCAATACTTTTTGGATGTAAAGAGTTGCCAACGTGTACTCTTCTTTCGGTTTTACTTTTCAAAGGTTAGATCACTTGTTCACAACAGGAACACCCTGGAGATAGTCCAATTAGAAACAACTTCATTGGTTTAGTAAAGGCTTCCCTGCATAATTATCGGCAAAAGATCTGAACTTCATGAAAAGTGCTGTAAGTAGATTTCATATCTACATGTGAAGTGATTTGGTTATGGCGCTGTTGCTGTGTGACTGTGACATTGGTCATTATACATGGGATAATGAGGGTATTCTAACATGCACAAACCCTTATTTCCACTGATCACTGTACCATTTGTCTATCTCCCCATGTCCCCAAATTGTCTACACGGGACCCCGTGTCCCCACATGCAAAGGGTGGGGTGAATAGGGTTAAAAGAAAACAAATTTTCTACGATATATGGAAAGTGTTTGTGAGTCTCTGTGATCAACTATAGGCTGACACGTGGTGTGTTGGGGTTAAAACGTCCAAAAAAGTGCTCAATTGAATTTGTAAGTGTCCAAAAAGAGGCACCAAATTCAAAAACACATCATGTATCAATCTATGGTACACCTACAGAGTTTTTCATCACAGGCAATCATTTTCCAGGTAAAAACAGTTTTCAAATGAAAAGGTAAGAACTTACAAATTATATATATATAAATATATGGGTGCACAGAAGGACAGACAAATTTGGGTATAGGAGATTCTTTCTCTATTTTAATTAAGGCATGTAATGCCACAAATGGTTGCTGACTTGCTGTTGAACATTATAAACCTACTCTAGTTTAGAGCGGTAGGTAGAGAAGAAACGTAAGGTAGTGGTCATTTTACTTATACCGTTCTTTTAAGCTAGTGCATAGACGACCTCCCGCCCGACCCGGAATAAAAAAATTGTAAAAGGACAGGTTGGCTTACAGTAGTAAGCATTGTTAGGCATTGATCAGTCTCTTTGGTAGAACAACTGTGGGGTAGTCGTCTCTTTCTCTCTAAATTCTTGATTGTTTAGTTATCTTTTCCTTATCATCTAGATTAAAAAAATGCGATGGACTGAGTCATTCACCACTTACCATTATCCGAGAGTTTATTATCTGTATTCTTTTCCCTTTTGGCTGAGGATATCACAAGGATCCACTGGATCACGACGTGTAAGTGTGTGTTTATTATGTTCTGACAAAATCAATACCATCAAAGACTTTAGAAAATGACATCTGCGTAGTTTCATTGTTTTGTATCTATTAGTCCAATGTTCTTGGCAGCCCACAGCAATTATTGGTGAGAACTTGAACTAAAAATGATGTGTTTGGTAAATGTCTTGAATTCAACCCAAGATGTAACCCAGATGACAGATATGGAGATAAACCCAAATATTTTTTTTACCCACATTCTTGACCTGATTTGGGACCTGGATCTGACAGCAGAGAATAGGGTTTTGGGGATTTATATTGGGGGTTTCTTGATTTTTGTGCCACCACACGATTCATTGCAATCTCTGTTTTCGATTATAATGAAATCTCTCTAGCTGTTTTCGTCTGTGAATCGTCTTCTTCTTTGTGTGTTTGCTGGTTGCATTATTTTATCTCTTGTATTTTGTTGCTTACAATCCCGAATCTAGATTTTCCTCACAACATGTTGAAATAAATCTTTATATTTCATTTCTGAAATTTTCTTTTAAATTAGGATATTGTTGGATCTATCTCTCACAGGATGTGTTTTGGGACAATCTAGCCATGCATACCAAACTCTAAAAGAAGTTTAAATCTCAAACCTTGATTCAATGGCTATAAACATGTGGTATGTTTGTAGCTACTTTTAAGATCATTTGCCATTCTTGTTGTTGTACATGCAAAATGTTGTGCTAGAATAGCATAGTGGAACAAACATAGATTGGATTCAAGTATGTGATGCGCGTGAAACCAAATGAGAAAACAATAACCGACAAAGAACAATCATATAATAGATGATATTTAACATGGTTCAGCAAATCTGCTTACCCACGGGCGAAGATGATTAATAATTTCATTAATATAGAGAATAAATAAGAGCACAAAACGCTCAACAACGAGTTCTTAAACCCAAAGGTGAAACCCTATGGAAAAACTCAAAGAACTCTCCAACCTAATACATTCTTGCCTCTTTGCCAAAGTCTTTCTCTTCCCACACCCGCTAAAACCCATAAACGTCTCTTATATAGTGATTCAAGAAATCCTATTTTTAAAGTTTGGTCAAACTCAAAAAAATACCCCTCTAAGAGAGGATGCCTTTTTATTCTAGTGTGTTGCGCACAGTGAAATCAAGACACCAACTCAACACAAAAGAATACAGCTTTGCGCCTCCTTAGAATGTGGTGCCTCTACCCAATATGAATCCTTGATCTATAGTGTACTGAAAAATTGATCAAGTCAGTATGTTTAAACTTCTTTGTAGTAACTGACTTTGTCAACTATCCGTTGCATTGTAGTCTGTATGAATCTTATTTCAAAATGTTTGTGGGAGATTGCTTAAGATCATGAAGGAATCTCTTAAACATAAACGTTGATATTTTTTCTTTGTACTTTAAAGCCTTTGGGTTGATCTATATATAATTATTGTTCATCCAACTCATTTTTATATCAAGCTGTTCTAGCCCAAGAACAAATAAAACTATGGTGTCTAACATGATTCATTAGAAGAGTGTTTCACCACTGGAAATAAGATTTCATTGAAGTCGATTTCCTATCTTTGAGCACATAGCCTTGAGCTACCAACTGGGCATTAAATCTTTCACCCTCCTTTTTAGAGAGGTAATCGTCTACAGTTTGAAACCTTCTACAGTTCAAATGGTCACAGTCACAAAAGTAGGTGTGATTTTACCAAAGTTTGAAATTCAATTCTGAGGTATCAAATCACACCCATTTTTGGTACGATATGCCCATTTGAACTGTAGAGTGATTTCAAACTTAGACAACCTCCTCTCCTTTTTTTTTTTTTTTTTTTTATGTTCCCTTGGGTCGATCTATTAGCTCCTAAGTGTTATTCTTGTGTGAATTGATTTTATATATTTCATTTCATTACGATTGTTGTCCATTTAACAAGCATTGCTTGTACCGATAAAACTCAAAAAATTGGATGAATCTCCACTACCAACAAGTAAAGCAGTTGCTATCTTGAACAGAATCTTCAAACTATACCTATCCTATGAATTATGTATTCCTTGCCTTGAGCAAGAATATCATGTTGCTCCTATCATTCCATCTTGATATGACTAAATATTGATGGTACCTCGTGGGAGACTGATGTCCGAACCTGACCCAGCCCAGTTTGAAAGGGCTCGGCCTAAGCTTAGGCCCAATGGGGGGCGCGAGTTTGATCCCAGGCATAAGCTTGGACCATCCTTGAGTTGACCTTAAGATGGCCTAAGCTTTTGGCCCGATGCATAAAGCTCAAAACCTGAGATGCTATAAGTAGATGGGAAAAAATTAGGTGAAAATGAATTTCATTAGGACTGTGCAAACGGCACCAGGGTGCTGACACATCAGCACCAAAAAGTGATAAGTGCCCCCTCAAAAGTGTAAATCACTTTTTGGTACTGATGCGTCAGCCCCTCTAATGCCGTTTGCACAGTTCTCACGAAATTCATCTGCACCTAATCCAAGCCTTAAGTAGATATGTACTTCTTTTCTTTTTTTCTTTTTTAGTTTTACATAATGATTTAATTTTCCTTGGCCCAACCGATTTTTAGTTTTATGTAATTATTTAATAGGCCTTAGGCTAGCCCTAGACCCAGCTAGAGGCCGAGCTGTGCTCGGTTCTTAAATTTTAAGTTTTTTTTTGTTTGTTTTGGTGCTTGGGTTTAACCTAAGCACCGAATACAGAGCTTTGATTTGGTATGAACAAACCCTGAACGAATATGTGCAAATGATGTAAGGGTCCACCACATCAGTGCCAAAAAAGTGACATACACTTTTTGGGGGTGCTTATCACTTTTTGGCACTGATGAGTCAGCCCCTGACTCCATTCGCTCCTTGTCTGTTCAAGGTTTGTTTGTACCTAATTTACTGGCCTTGCCACATGCTTTTAGCCATTGATTCCTTTTTTTAGCTCAGAAAATGTATTATTTGAATTCTATTCTTAATGCTACTTTATACATGTACATATGCTAGCGATCCAAAGATCTTCAATGCAAAAGAGCCAATCGTTTTCTCTATCCTAACATCGTCGGGAACCCTGAAATTAATCGTTATAGATGGTGACCTATTGACAACAAATAGGACCATATTCGTAGCTTCAGCCTAGAAATTATCTCATACATGGTTGCTTTCTTTAAGAGTATCCTATTTATGCATTTTGCAGCATCGTTTTGCTGTATCCCCACCTTTTGTAGTGTAGTGTCTAGTAATACCTACCTCGCATAAGTTTTCAAAATATTAATTCACGTAATTTTTTAGTTGTTTGTATGTAGGTACTTTACTTGTTTACTGGTCTATTCTTCAAATCTTCCTTCTATTGTTTAAGCCTTTAATAATATTTGACTTCTACTTCATAAAATAAATCCATACATTTTTTAAGTAATCATCTATGATGATAAAGTAGACTGCTCAATCTGTTGACATAATTTATACAATCTCCCGCACGTTTTAGTTGATATACTTGTAGGCACCTAAAAGTTATTTAAATTATAAATAAAAGCCTACAACCTAACAAATCTACACAAAATACCCAAAAGTTGTACATAGATCTCAAATTACAAATTATGTCAATTTACATGGACAAGCCCATTGGACCTAGGTCCGGATTTTTAAACAATATCACATATCTTAACTCATTAATAGTCTAAAATCCAGCTTGATGGGATCTACATGATAAATATTTGAATAAATTCAAATCTAAATTTTCTCGGACAAATAAAGAAAGCTATGCTACTCATAAAATACAAAAATTTCCATAAATTGCTTTCTTTTCCTACAAAAAAGGTGCAAACCACTCATTTAAATTAAAAAAATAAGAACATCCAATCAAGGGTTTTGTAAGATTTTATTTCTAAGTTTATAACTAGGCTCCCATGTAGATAAGAAATATAATTTTTTTCAGAAGAATTCATGCAAGAATGCTATACAAACAAGAAAACTCCAAATTATCTCCATAACTCCTATATACTTGAAGACTTTGGCATATTTTTCAGTCTTTTCACTAGTAAGCAATAGTTCACAGTTAAGGGAAAGAAATACCTTTGCATTTAAAAAATACGCCATAAATTTGGCATTGATAACAAGGTTTGTGATGGTTCAAATCAAGAGCGAAGATTCGAGAAGAATCCGGTTCATCCACGAGCATGTACGCCAACACTTGAATCCAAGAAATAAGTTATTTGGCTCTTGGATTCCATTGACAAGATTTAGAGGTTTTACTCTCTAGTACAAGAATGTAAAATAAAAAAGATTGTGTCCCACTGGTCGTGTTAGAAATTTGTTAGCACAAATTTTATACGTAAATTTGAAACATCAAAATATGTAAAAAATTCAAATGAAAGAATATTTGTATTGAATAAATGGGATACAAAGCATTTCCATAACTCTTTAGCCTACACTTAACATTATATAATAAGTTTGTTCAAAATTTTTTGGTGGTCCATGAGCATAACTCCTCTGATTTGTAGCCTTTATATGTAATTGTTTTTTTTTTTTTTTCAGATTTAATTTATTTGTTGAGGGTTTAACCATATATAAACTTTTTAATAGAATCCCATAGAATGCGTTGATAAGTTGATGTACTCTTTGTTGCCATGGACTAAAATTATTTCTTCATCAAATCTCTCTACCTAAACCATATTTGAGATCTTCAATGCCATTGTGTGGAACCCACATGTCCAGGAAATATATAACAAAATTTAGGAAAATTATTCTAAATAATTTAGAATTACTCATAATAGGTACCAACTTGTGTTTTGTTTGCAGCCAATTTTCCAATAGTATTTTATTCCTTGATCTTTCTGATCTTTACCTAGATCTTTCTCAGATGATAACCTTCCTTTTGAAACTTTATTAATTTGTTGCTCGAATCAACATCAAATAACACCACTTGTGCAATTTTTTTTCTGCACCTAAAATTTCTTTTCTTGTCTTCATCATAGACAACCAATATCAATTTGTTGAAGCTACTGGCATCAATAACATAGGAAATAATCACAAGCAAGAACAAACAGAGAAATACATAGATTTACATGGTTTCATTCTTTGGTCTATATCCATGAGGCAATACAGCCTTTTCTTTAGTACATAAGAAAATGAAGCATAAAGTGGATTTCCTGTGTAGCCCTTTTACTATAGTCAGACTATAGCACCAGGGTGTCGGGTGACATGTCAGCAAAAAAAGTGAATCATCACAAAAAGTGAATCACTTATGGGTGTTTTCACTTTTTATGCCTACGTGTCACCCGACGCCCCTGGTGCTACAGTCTGACTACAGTAAAGGGCTATAGGAAATCCGCTTTAAAATGAAGCAATGTACAAGACTATTGAAGCTCTCACTCAAACCCAAGCCTCGTGTCCTATTCTATCTCTCTCTACTCTCTTAAACCTTATTCTCTCACTTTTGTTCGTATCTTACGTCACAAGTGAAAACTCAATCTCTCATTCTTTGTGCTTTTCCTCATGTATGAAAGGATCCCTCCCTTGTGTTCCTAAATTAGAATGGTCATAAGACTTCTTCTCACAGCCAAACTCAAAATTCCTACATAGTAAGAGGCCACCAAACTTGTAAAATATTTTTAAATCTCAATAATTGGATATGTACCCAATCAAATGGTTGTAAACATGACAAAATAATAAGTGCAATTAGGGTTATGAGTTGGGCTAGGATGGGATGCAGAAGTCATCCTAGAGTAGGGATGTAAGTATTCAATTATTATTCGACTCCAACTCATTTTCATATTCGTTTAAAGCAAATACGGATATACATGTATCCGTTTCGATTAAATATCCGTTCGATTAAAATATATCCAATTATAAATGAACCAATTTCGGATATACACATATCCATCACGGATAATATCTGAATCCGATTAAATATTCGGCTAAATATCCGGCTTTGATTAATATCCGATATCCTTTACTAATATAATAAATATATATAATATATTTTTTAATATATATAGAGAATGAGTGTAAACCATTGGATCAAAACGAATCCAATGGTCTACACTAAACCCTATCTCTATCAAATAAAATGTTTGAAATTTTTTTTTCTAACCCTAACTATCCCTCCCTCCCTTCGCATGTCTCGCTCTTGTCTACCATTCACCGTTCGCACGCCTACCTCACCGTTGCCATCGCTTGCCTCACTGTCGCTTGTCATTCACAATTCACACGCCTTCCCTCTCTCTCATGCGTCTCTCTCTTCTCTCTCTCTCTCTCTCTCTCTCCGTCTTTATCTCTATCTCCATCTCCATCTCTCTTCTACTCTCTTCGTATCTCTTCTTGAATGGTGATTTGTTTGTTTGTTTCAAAGATTAGACATTTTTCTCTTATTGGATAGTGATTTGTTTGTTTCTTTACAAAAAATTGCATAGACAAATGAGATCTTATCTAAACAAGTTGTTCAGACTAAGAAGATCTTGTTGAAGCAAGCTATTAAAGTCGCTAAGCAGGCAAAAGAACATGAAAGATTTATCAATAAAGTAAGTTTTTCTTGTACTTCTTTCGCCATTAATTGTTTGGGTAGATTGAATTCATGTTTTGGATTCATTTCAGCGTTTCATGTTATTCTTGATCATTTGGGCTATTTTTTCTTCTTCTTTGGTTGTTATTCGTG
>JAOXJP010230638.1:0-10756 GCA_025762735.1 Platanus orientalis
CCCCCCCCCCCCCCCCCCCCCCCCCCCCCCCCCCCCCCCCCCCCCCCCCCCCCCCCCCCCCCCCCCCCCCACCCCACTGGATGGTCCTTGGACTAGCAAATTATGGATGGAGGCATTGGAGGAGCTGTGATTTTCCATTTGAGTCTCCAAAGTAAATTAAGTAGATACTAGTAAAAAGTGATCAAAGTTTTTTCTCAGCATTTAAGTCATCTTCTTTCTCAACTCCTTGGAAATTGTAAAAAGTGTCATGCCTTGTTTGGCAATGCTAATTGCTTAACTAATAAGCACTTAAAAAAGGGGCTTTTTTTAAACATAGTGTCTTTTGGTGGCAACAATTTTTTTGCTTAGAAAGACACTGATTAATTGCCATTTAAGCTCTTTAGAGCATTTGGTATGACAAATAAAAAACACTTTATTTGAACAAATATGCAATGCAAATGACTATTTTACCCATAAACCCAAATATACGTAGTGATCAAAATGCCATATCCTACTCTAGCACGTATCTCACCTACCCATGGTATTTGGGTCCCACTTACCCATACCACATGGGTCCAATTTATACATGCCCTATGCTACATGAGTCCCGTCTATACATGCCACATGGGTTCATCTAGTCCCATGTCCCATTTTCCGTGGGCCACTAATGTCCAATGAAATGTGGGCCCTACCTACACATGCCACATGGATCTTGTCTACCCATGTCATGTGGGTCCCGCCTACCCATGACACAGAGGTTTGTTTATGTCCCATGCTATGTGGGTCCCGCCTATGTTCCATGGAAATGGTTAAGGATGTATCATGGATGATACTGACACCATGTAACGTTTTTAAAGATATTTTAGTCCATCCATGCAAAAATATGTCACCAAAATATTAGAATCATAGGCAAAAAGCAATAAGCACAATGTGTGGCACTTATTTTGGAAAAGTGGAAACTTTTTGGTTGCCAATTAAGAGCTTATTTGAATTTTTATTGAACAAACCAAAATTGCTATTTGTTGTTACTTTTAAGTAGTAAGCAATCAATTGCCTAAAAGTAGTGGTGCTAAACACAATGATACAGGACTAATAATTTTTGGACAAATTTTAGGTGAAAAAATGTAGAGAACATCAAGTATAAAACAAAATAAAGAAAGAACGTATATGGAAGAAGGGATTACCTAGGCCTTCACCTAGCTCGCACAAACTCCATGGGGGAAACCATTCCTGGTTTTGGGTTGATCACACATACTCATGCTAAGGCTCAACATTCAGAAGAGGGAAAACCATAAAATTTGTATTCAAGTTAATCATCAATGATTCATCTAAATGTGCAATGAGGTTTTAAATGCCTCTCTCACCTAGAAATTACAAATAAAGTCATAAATCATAAGAAATAAATAAAAGTCCTATCTAATAAGCAAAAATAACAACTAAACCCCCCATTTAACAAAAGTTTAATTATGAAGTGGATGTGCATAAAAGTAAAGCCAAAAACTAAGTAGAAAACAGTAAAATGGATATGAAGTGGCTCTCCATGGGCTGCCACATGTCCAAAGAAGTGGGTCTCACCCATCCAAACATAATGTGAGTCCCATGTGCAGCTCCTTGTCCCCATCACACAACCTTAGTTTTTGTACGTAATGGCTAAGTTGGATAAAATCAAGAGAAGATCCTTAATGCTTTCCACAAATACCTCCCCGTACCACTATGAATCCATTTCTCTTTCTTCTTATCACATACTTTGATGATGTTGGCAGTTTATGTTACTATAGGGGTGGTTTTGTCTTTTAAGCCTTTTCTAATGGGCTTAATAAGTTACCATCACCAAGTATGGTTATGACGTCTTTAAAAGAAAATGGCCATGATGTTTTATGTTTTTTCCTCCCCATATTAAGTGATTGGTTAAATTAATTGGTGTAGTGGGTTGGTTGACACTAAAATCATTGATCAAAACTCAACATGAACACAGGTACTTGACACAACTTCATCGTCCAAGAAGAGGTGCCTGGTACGGAAGAGATGCTACTAAGTCTCATGGAAGACAATGTTATTCAGTTATTCCTGCTCTGATAATAAATGGAATGTCTGACAGATTTTTTTTTAATGATAAGAAAGAATTTATCCATAACCTATCCAATAAGTGGTTCACTGTAGGAAGGTTTAGATCAATGAGTTGGTAGGCCACATGTATGATATATAAGGCTTTTGTTTTTGGGTGAAACATATATAAAGATAAGTAGCATGGTATACGCATATGATACCACCAGCTGCATCAGGTATTTTCGGAATATATTGGAAACCAAGTTAAACTAAATTTTTTTTTCATAAAAGAAGTTGAAAATAATACCTGTCATAGAGAAATATCAATAAATACCACAACTTTGAAAAGATAAAATAGTTATTTAATCTATTGAGTCAAAGTTCCATGGACTTACAATAACCAGAATAGTTGAACAGCCAAAAAGCTAAATTTCACCCCATCTGCCACTGCATTCACAGCACAAACCAACAAACACTCAACTCATGTATATATATACATTTTTCTAATACAGAATCAAGTTTTAAAAATCTATTATTTTAATATAAGAGTACCAGGGCTCCAATATTTTGGTTTGGGGGACCATAAACAAACTACAGTAAAGGAAACAGGTATGACATTAGTAATATATACCTTAAGAACCGGTTCGCCTTTGTTAGAGCTGACTGATTGCTTTGCATTTGCTGCTAGCTGTGCACGGGCAGCTCTTCCAGCAGCAGACATCTCAAATTGCTCTTGCCTACAGGTTGCATCATTAAGAAAAAGTAACGTGTTATTATTGCAATCACTGAATTATATCTTCTGTTATTCTAAATAAGATGCTAAACCCATGAGAACAAATGGTGCACATATTACCCACCAAAAAATAAAAAATAAAAATTGTTGCACAAATTAGATGGGATCACTTAACAATTTTTAAGATGATGGTGACAAGCACACATAATGGCGTCCAAAAAACTGATGGAATTGTCAGGATGGTATACAGAATAAATGTGGAATTTCCATATCAGGATAGAGATGGGAGCAATCTCCCTCCTCCCAACCTCTTTCAAATTTGAGACCAACATTCAAGTGTGCTGGAATTGCATAAAGCAGATTGTCTCGGTATAAAAATAATAATCATAATGATACCCTTCCATGGAACATTCTCCTTATTTTTTATCCACAGTTTGAAGGAATATCATTGATAAGATGGTTAAGATCATCACCCACTCAATTTGGGGCCAAGAGATCTCTATACGTCCGGATCTGCAGCTGCGCATTGGTAGAAAAATTGCTGCAAGAAGCCACTTGACATGACACAAGGAAGCAGCAAACTAAACTGACCAATCAAGAGAGCCTATTCACCTTTTTCTTTTTTGAGAAAATAAGGTAATTTATTAAAGTGAAAAGAAAGAGGCAAATACAACCAAAGCAAAGGCCTTCAGCATTGAAAATGCAAGGCAAGAACCAAGAAAACTACAAAAGACAAAGAGGAACAGGAAAGAACCGTCAGTGCTCAAAAATGAATTTATCCCAGTTGTAAAGCCATGTTCTAAAAGAAGGGAGGTTGGGCACGGATGGAGACAGCCACAAATGAATCTTTGAGAGCATAGCATCAACAAGCTTGCAAGGGGATTGGAATTTCCGTAAAAAATTCGTTGATTGCGTGCTCTCCCCATAGCCTATTCACCTTTTTCTCTTTTCCTTTCTCCTATTCTTCTGCCCCTTTCTCTCCCTATCATCTTCAATTTCCATTGATGGTGTATTGGTGATCTTTATATACATCCTGCATCTACAATGATGACATGATGTCCTATATCCATCCCACCTAACACCATTCCCTGACCTTGAATTTGCATGGGTCCCTCCATTTCACAGATCTGTTTTAATACCATATGGCCATAACCCACCTTGTATTGACAGTAAGCCTCTCTTGACAACAATTTGATGGTTAAAAGCTATGATGATTGAATCTGAACCCAAAAGAATAAAAGGAGGTGGGGGGGGGGGGGGAGAGAGAGAGAGAGAGAGAGAGAGAGAGAGCGAGAGAGATGTTGGGGAAAACCCCCTGTTTTAGCAGGCAGGAGAAATATTTGGGGATGTAAATCTCGGTTGCATCATGCCCGTCTTCAATATTTCACATGTTGAGTGAGGTTATCTCTTCTTAGCTTACAAAATAAGGTGATCTGGGTGTGGGAGTGTGTGTGTGTGTGTGAGTGGATGATAAAGACAACTTTTAAAAGTCCAAACTGTAGGGCTTTTGTAAAATACATAATTCTAACTTTTTGTGGCTTTCTTTCTTTCTTTCTTTAACACTCACTTCATTTTCTGTTCTTTCTATCTGGGTAATTCAGTTTTCAGTGCGTCATCATTCTTGTGATTAACTGGCTTATAAAAAGGGGAAAAAAAATTTCGTTGTTCTTGAAACCAAAATTCAAACTTCGACCATTTTTTTTATTATAGAATTATATATTATTTTTATTTTTTGAAATCATATCTATTCCAAAGAGCTTCTAGGTACCAATCTCCATTTAACAACTTCAAAACCAAAGCAATTTTAAAGCAACGGAGCCGGCAAGTACAAAAACTTAGCTAGGCCTACAAGATCAGCCAGGTGACATATGCCCACAGAAAAGCCGGCTAAACTGCATGCAGCAAAACCCTACAAACCAGGAAAGACAGATGCCTTCCCTGTCCACGAACTTGACTCCATGACCTTCCACAGTAGAAACGTTTGAGGGACCAAAATGGATGCCACAGACCAGTCTTTCAAAAGGGCATTAGCAATGGATTCCAAAACTGATGGCAACTAAATATAAATAAAAATTGCAGAAAAAACAGAGTTTGAAGGAACAGAGATTACCTTTTCTGGGCAGCTTCGGCTGCTTTGCCTCGAGCTTCTTCCGAGGCCAAGCGATCTTCTTCTCTTCTCTGCTCTTTGCCCGCACCGAAGCAGGATAAGCAACAACCCATGTCTCTCTCTCTCCCCGCCTTTGCCTTCTCCTTTGACTCGTAGTTTCTTCTTTATTTTATAAATTACGTCCACCTAATCAGAATCATAAATTGCTTTTAAACTCCTTTCTTTTTTATCCTGATTAGGTGGGGCCCACCATTTTTGCTCATCTAATTAAGCTTATTAGTGTCTACAAAACTCAAAAAATCCAAATCCAAATCCAATTTTCTCGTCGGAGCTAAGCAGAAGCGGTTCGCCGGAAGTGCCTGTGAGCCATGAGTTTCCGACCATTGAAATCGCTCCCGCCGACAGAAACCCTAGAAATAGGGAACGGGCTCTCACTCGTACCCCGTGTGAAGCTCCTTCTCACCATCTACCGCTCGGATCCCTCTGTCAAACCCATCGACGAGTGGCAGCTCAAGCATTCTCTGATCGACTTCTTCAAGAACTCGCTCTCCGTCTCCGTCGCCGTTCCTGAAGACGATCTTGACATCCGCAAATTCAAGGATCTCAAGAAACGCAAGCGCGAGGATCCCGTTGCTTCCGGCACTCTTTACGTTCGAGATTTAGGGTTTCTCAATAAGAACTCCAGGATGGAGAACTTGATAAGCGACAAGGGAGAAGAAGAAGATGCCAAGTTATTAGGGAAGAAGTTCTTGGAGTGGAAAAAGTCCGTTGTTGATAAGATGGATGGGATGGAGTTGAATATCGAAGGAGTGAAGTTCAGACTGAGTGTCGTTGTTCCTCCGTCTGATAATTTTGAAGGGCTGAAGAAAGAGTGGGAAGAATTTTACGCGTTCGACAGTCGGGGTTCGCTTCTGTTTGTGACCATAGTCCTTGAATTGGAATCACAATATTGAATTTGATACTAGCTGATTTAGTGTTTCAAAGGGTTTGAGTTTGTTTGTGAGGGAATTGGGGAGGTGGGTTTGTGTTTTGATTAGTTGGGTTTGTTTTTCTGCAGGAAATTATTCAAGAAGTGGAAGGAAACAGCCCGATACACTTGTTTTGAGAGGTGTTCCGTCCCGATGGTTTGCAGAGCCCCGGGTTTCATCTAAGCCTTCCATGCTTGTCACGCATACTATTTTCTCCGTATTTGGAAAGATAAGGTCAGTAAGTAGTTCCCTTTTCATGTTGTTGTTGCCTAGGTATTTCTTGTTGGTCCAATGTTTATTTCGATTGAAATTTGTTTTTTCTTTTGGTTTTTTAATATAACCCTTAATAATACATTCTATCAATTCGTTAGTTATTATAGAGATTTGCTGCCTTTGTTTACAAAGAACTTATATTTTGTTATTGCAATTGAAAAACTTGTTGTATTGAAACTTCATCAAGTGATAATAAGTTTGTAAGCTCAATGCCATTATGGAGTTATTTCAGAGTGGGTAGTCCTCTATGGGATTATTTTTTGACTTCTAAATTTTTGGTCTTACAGAGTAATGATGTCTAGCTTATCATGATCTTCATAAAGAATTGAAGGGACTATAAATTTGTAAAAACCTCAAAGTTTGGAACACAGACTATCTGTAGTCCCTTTACTTAATTAAGTTCATTTTGTAAGCTTGAAGAGCATTTTTGGATTTCTCATATTTTGTTTCAAGCCATGAATGAATCAGTGGCTTTCAAAAAATGGTGTATGATAGAATTCTAATGAACCTACCCTAACTTATAAGTCATCATTATCAATTATTTGGTTCCAGCTGCATGATTCCAATCCTGCCATTCCATTCTATCTAGGGCTGTATGCCATTTTTCCCCCTCTTAATCAGCATGCCTTTTCAGCCTCGATCTTGCTATTTTACCATTCCACTCTTTCTAACTGGTACCGGAAATTCTCTTTGTGGCGCATGAAGAAACTAGACTGAATCTTCTTTATTTTATCATTTATACTGCAGGGACCAGAGAAACCATAAGAATTTTGGAACCATTGCCTCTAAAACACTACCAATCCTCATTGCTCCTAGGTTCCCAGTGGAGCTCCCATTAATCAACCTTTGTTTAGCCTTGAGTCAAGAAGGTGTGTAGTAGGAATGGATTTGATCTTCATCACTTCACAACACTGAAAATGGGGGCTCCCAACACCTATCAAATTCAGAAGTTCAAAAGGATAATTATTCATTCATTATGGATTGTACTACTCTTCAGTCTGTGGGTAATGAAGAAATAATTATTTTATGGTTTCGTCTTTCCCCCGCTCTTTGAGTTGCACCTCTATTTGACCGAAATGACATCTATGGATGAGGTGATGGACATTTGAAATCTTGTCTGATGTGGCTGTCCAAATGAAAGCCTTCAATCTTGGCGAAGTCATATTATCTTGAAATTTTCCTAGTCCAAGACGACATAACAAAAGCCACTAATAATGACTGTAGAAGGATAAGATGGACAAATATCATCAACATTCAATGTTCCAAATTCTAATGTTGATGGTAGACAGATTTTTTATGGTATTCTCACTGTGCATGGTTTTTCGCCAAGGGGCGCCTCATTCCCCGAATGTGGCGAAAAAATGGCAAGGGGCGTTGCGTCGGCGCTCGGATGCAATGATGAGTATGCAAGGGTTCACACACCATGGATGGGTGTGGGTAACGAAGTTAGTCCAAGAGAGTAGGATTCACTTAGCAACTTGGAACATAAGAACCTTAATAGGTAAAAGTATAGAGTTAGTGGATATAATGAAAATGAGAGTTAATATTGTTTGTCTACAAGAGACTAAGTGGAAAGGGAAAAAAGGTTAAGGAGATTGATGGTTTTAAACTTTAGTACATAGGAGAAACCAATAACAAAAATGGGGTAGGAATAATAGTAGATAAAGATCTAAAGGAGGAAGTTGTAGATGTTAAGAGGATTAGTGATAGGATTATAGCAATTAAACTTGTCTTAGAAAAAGAGATAATTAACATAATTAGTGCTTATGCACCTCAAGTAGGACTAGATGAAACTATTAAAAACGAATTTTGGGGAAACATGGATGGATTAGTTCAGAATTCCCAAGTCCAAAAGAATATTTATAAGAGGTGACTTAAATGGACACGTGGGAAAAACTAGTGACGGATATGAGAGAGTCCATAGAGGATATGGGTTTGGAGAAAGGAATGCGATTGGAGAAACAATCCTAGAATTTGCAATGACATATGATCTTGCAATAGCAAACACATACTTCATCAAGAGAGATGAACATTTGGTAACTTT
Organism: Platanus orientalis; assembly: GCA_025762735.1. Taxonomy (NCBI): domain Eukaryota; kingdom Viridiplantae; phylum Streptophyta; class Magnoliopsida; order Proteales; family Platanaceae; genus Platanus; species Platanus orientalis. Next base: position 8,151 of record JAOXJP010230638.1, read on the forward strand.
CAAAAGTGATTCAAATAGAAATCAAATAGACTTTTTACTTACTAGGAGGCTAGAAAGGTCAATATGTAAAGATTGTAAGGTTATTCCAAGGGAGAGTTTAACCACACATCATAGGTTAATGATGTTACATGTTCATATTAAAAGATGAAAAAGAAAGAAATGAGAAATTAATTACACAAGAATTAGATGGTGGAACCTAAAAATGAAAAATTAGCGAAATTTAGCGATAAATTGAAAAAACGAGAGGAAATGGAATTTGGAATAAGATATAAATGTCATGTGGAATGAAATGGCTGACTGCATTAAAAGAGTAGCAAAAGAAGTTCTTGGAGAATCTAGAAGCAAAGTGCAACCATCTACAAAAACTTGGTGGTGGAATGATGAAGTCCAAAAAACCATTAGAAATAAAAGATATTGTCATAAGAATTGGTAGAAAACTAAAAATATAGTAGACCTAGAAAGATATAAAAATATTAAAAAAGAACTAGGAAAGTTTTAGGCAAAGCAAAACTCAAGGCATACGATGAAGTTTATCATAAGCTAGGTACTGAGGAGGGTGAGATGGGTGTATAAAAACTTGCGAGAAAAAGGGATAGGAAATCTAGAGACCTAAACCATGTTAGATGCATTAAAAATGAGGATCAAAGAGTCTTAGTAAAAGACGAAGAGATCAAAGAAAGGTGGATGAGCTATTTTTAAAAACTATTAAATGAGAAACACTGTAGGGAATGTAGGTTTAGGAATTGGTAAAATAGAGGAGATTAGAGATCATAGATATCTTCGTGGAGTTAAAGTGATGGAAGTTAAAAAGGCTTTGAAGATAATGAAGATAGGGAAGGCATTAGGACCAGACGGTATCCCAACTGATGTTTGGAAATGTATGGGAGACAATGGCTTATCATGGTTAACTAAACTTTTTAACAAGATCATTAAAACTAAAAAAATGCCTAATGAGTGGAGGAAAAGTATTGTGGTCCCTATATACAAGAACAATGGGGATATTCAAAATTGCACCAATTATCGTGGGATCAAGCTTATGAGCCATATAACGAAACTACGTGAGAGAATGATTGAACATTGACTAAGACGTGACAAAGTGTTTGAAAATCAATTTAGATTTATGCCTTGGAGATCAACAACTGAAGCTATTTTCTTATTTCGGCGATTAATGGAAAAATATAGAGAAAAGAAGAAAGATTTTCACATGGTCTTTATTGACTTAGAAAAGGCATATGATAAAGTACCAAGAGATATCATTTGGAGGGTTTTAGATATAAAAAAAGGGGTCCCAAGTAGATATATTGACATAGTTAAGGATATGTGTAACACCCCGCATTCCACATGATGGGTAAAATTGTAATTTTTGCCCCACAAAGGTAAAATTATCATTGTAGATATTTTATACAGACTATAGAGTGGTTTAGGTCATTGAAGGAAATGAACAGAGCCTTATTGATCAAGTGGTTTTGGAGATTTGGTTCCGAAAGAAATGCTATCTGGAGGCGCTTTATTTCAGCCAAATATGGAGAAGACTAATTTGGTTGGTCCACTCTTGAGCCTGTGGGGCCAATGGGATGTGGAGTTTGGAAATGTATATATTCAGATTCGATTGAGTTCTTCAAACGTATCAGGTTTAAAGTCAACAAAGGAAATAGAGTTCACTTTTGGAAAGATCCTTGGTGTGCGAGGGAGTCTCTCAACACTATCTTTCCATCTTGTTTTCATTTGGCTCTGTCCAAGAATGGGTCGGTGCAGAATCATTTGATTCGGTCTATTGTGTTATGTTCCTGGGATATCAAGCTCAGATGGAACTTGAATGACTGGGAAATTGAGGATATGAGGCGGTTGATGGAGATTCTTGAAAATTATCCTCTTAGAGACCCGGATTTAGATGATGAGATGATTTGGACCTGTGATGAGAGCGAGGATTTTTCAGTCTCGTCAACTTATGATGATTTATGTCCCCTAAAGCCTGAATGCTCTCCAGGATTTGTGTTTGAAACCCGCTGATTCAATTAAAAGTGTCATTTTTTTATGGAGACTTTGGTGGAAGCGGGCTCCAACCATTGACAACCTTATTTCTCGTGGGATGATTATTATAAACCGGTGTTGCCTTTGCACTTCGGGGGAATTTTTCTAATCACCTTTTTATTCATTGCCCGATTTGGTGTAGATTGGGTCCAAGCAAAATCCTTTCAGGACCTTATCTAGTGTTGGCCTACTCAAAGGTGTAGAGCTTGGAGTCCTATTGGAAGCATGGTTCAAAATCTCGCGCGATACGGCCCGTATCGGGCGAGACGTACCGGTACCGCACAGATGCGAAACGATAAGGGGGCATACAACGAAAAATCAATGTTAGGACAGGTTATCGCGACACCTATCGTGCGATACGCATGCGTCTCGTGATAACATGTCCATTTTGGACATTTTTCAGGTATAAAATGCTCTCAGGCATGCAATACATGGGGTATCGCGTGCCACGTCTCGTAAAGTCACCCCTCCTGTATCGTAAATGCCAAAAACACTCTTAAATTCCTTTTTTTTTGCAATTTCTTGCTTCACTTACCTTCTAGAGACTAAATCTAAGACTCCATTTGAGTCTATTT
>JAOXJP010230639.1:0-10756 GCA_025762735.1 Platanus orientalis
GTTAAAATAGGGATTTAAACTTGGGGAAAAGCTATTAGGATGATAGGGATTTGGAATATAAAGAGATGCTCAAAAGGAATTAGAGAATAGATAATAGATGAAAGAATAATTTAAAAATCAAAGAAGTGCTGAAAAATTCTAGTTTTATTAAAAGGGCAAACTGTGACAAGATATTAAAGTATATGAAAAAGGGATGAAAGGAATTGAAAATAGGAAGAACTAGGTGATATCTAATAGAATGTTTATTCAGAAAACAGAAAACAGAAAACAGCAATAAAGAAGGAGAAAGAGAGAGATTATGTGATAATAAAAGAGAAGGAAGAGAGAGAAGATAGGGTGCCTCACCTATGCAACTGTGAGAGAGTAGAGAGACGAGAGACTGCTCCATGAGCTGCCAAACCAAGCCAACGATTTCTATTCCTCCAAAACTGATCGTACATTGGTGTTTAAGAGGCTTTTATAAGCCTTTTTACGATAATTACCAAAATACCCCTATAGGGAGGCTGTGCAGCCAGACTTTAAAAAAACCCATAAAACTCTAAAAAAAACTGCAGAAAAGATGTTTAAAACACTTCTAAACCTGTCTAACATATTCCTATTGGCTTAGGTAGCCTCATTACATCAAAATTCTTCTAAAACATAAAGAAATTAACGAAAAATAAAGGACTAAACATGAAATCAGCTTGTAGCCCTCTTGGATTTGCTAGAAAATCTTGCTCTTGGCCTCCATATTGGTTGATGTTTCTCTATCCAAGCAAGTGCCACCGCATCATTAGTATTGAAAATGGAGAGGTGCATTGCTGTAGCGTTTTAACAAGATTCCTTTTTAGGCCGAGGAGATAATTGCTAGGAGGCTTAATGAAGTGGGTAGAAGTTCATGGCCAGCACCTTCTAATATCTACAATCATCCTAATGGTTTCAAACCAAATTCAAGTGCTGATTTAAATAAAAGGCACCAGTGGAGGGTGGTAATGTTAAGGGAAATAGCAAAGTGCCTTATTGTTGTAAGTGCCATATTTATGGCTACATTGTCCTACTGATTTAAAACCAAATTCAAGTATTGATTTTAAAGAAAAGGCATCAATGGAGGGTGGTAATGTTAAGGGAAATAGCTAAGGGCTTTATTGTTGGAAGTGCCATACTTGTGGTTTTATTGGCTACGAGTGTCCAATGAAGAACTCATTGAATATGGTGGTAGAACAACTTTGTCAGACAGACATCTAATCCACATAATTATGCAATAAAGAGGCAGCTCTTCACATGATTTTGGCCCTTTCGAGGATGGTGATTTGTAGGATGATGAATTGAACATTTTATCGGCAGCAGTTGTGAGACGTATTCTTGCTTCCCCAAAGCAAAAGAAGAAAGATTGGAGGCATACCACATCTTTTAGACCTTGGTTTGTTGCGAAAACCAAGTAAAGAAGCTCATCATTGATGGAGGCAACAGCATGAACGTTGTGTTAAATTCTATAACATATTGTCTGAAGTTACCGGCAGAGCTTCATCCTAGTCTTTACAAGGTAGCATGGATAGATAATACTTGTTTGGATTCTATTGTAGTGGGATTCAATTGTATATGGTGTGACGTCATTCCTATGGATGTGATACACATATTACTGGGTCATCCATGGCTCTATGACCATAATGCGTTTCATAGTGCGAAGCTCAACGCCTATAAATTTACTTTTAGTGATTGGAAAGTTGTCTTGAAGCTTATGAGCATAGAGCAGATCAAGAATAATGGTCAAAAGTACTAAGATGGAGGCTGAATCAAAGAAGGTTGATGAGGGTAATGTCCAAATTTCTATCAAATCTGCAAAAGATAGGGAGAATCAAGAAGTGATTGTCAGAGTAATTGATGATGAGCCAAAGCTATCTCCACCAATTCTATTTACAACCCTGAGTGAACAAATGGATGTCTTGGATAGGCTGGTTCTGTAAGAGATGATGCAACACTGATGACACATGGCTTGAACTTTTGCAAGAGAAGCCAACAAAGCTAGTCATTTAAAAAAAGTTTGACATTAGAGAATTCATCCTAAACATGCTACACAATTAAGCTCTCGTGGTTATTGATTAATACTCATCCTTCATTACTACAAAACTTGGGGTTGAGTTTTTTAAAACTGGGGGAGTATGATGCAGGATGTGATACTGCACAACTCAAGTTTGATGGACACATATAAGGTATTTCAGGTTTAATATTTTTGTATGGTAAAAAATTTGTAATTTTATTAGTTTTGGGTTAATATAGGTTAGTTTCTTGTTAGTCAGTTTGGGTTTATTTATTTATTTCCAAGTAGAATACGTTTTGTTTATTTTTTTTAAGGTAAGTGAAAGTTCCATTTCCATCATTTTTTTAGGTTTTATTTTGATGGGTCAAAACTTTTTTTATTTGACTTCATTTTAGTGTCATTTGAATGGTTATTCAGTTACCTCTCCATTAAGTCTAAGATCTAAGAAATCCGATGTGATTTGGGAAAGTTATGGCCAAAATATCGGATGGGTATCACTTTGCGATGAGAATTAACTATTTTAGAGTTTTTATTAGAAGGTTTAGTTAGAGTGGGATTTGGAATTCTAGTGTATATGCACACAGATTTTGTAACTCAAATTTTATTATTCAGTGTTTGAATGACTGGATGCTGCGATTGGTTCTATGTCATTTGGTGTGCAAGCACTGAATCTTTCCCTTTTGATTCTACATCACCTATGTTTTAAATTCCCAATCCTTCGATGGTTATAAAAATTTCTGCCTGCTAAGAAGCATTGGTTTGAATACTATAGTATTAAGAAGATTTCTCATTATCTATTACTTTGATATGCCCAAGTCAAATTTGTTAGTCCTCTCTATCTATCTGTCTGTCTATCTGCCTATCTAGACCATTGGTATGGTAAGAGGCTATATCTTTTATCAGCATACATGTATCTCATTGTTTGTATTCGGTTCTAGACTGGCTTTATTGTTGTTTCCTAATTGGTATGAATAACTTCCTCAATCATGAAGTTTTTTGCATTTTCCTTTTTTTTCTTTTTCCAATTTAAATATGGCATTCTGTGTACTTGCTTGTTTCTTAACAGAGCATATAGAAGTGTTGGAGCTGAGAGATACAGTGATTGGAATGTCAGGTATGGTTTTAATTTTGAAAGTTAAGTGAGCATGCACCCTGGATTTTCTTGCTGTTGCTAGTAGGGTTTAGTGGTTTTGTTTCTCTGTCTGAATCTGTCAGTAATCAGACAATTTGAGGTGCATAGTGGAGTTCCTGGGACTTCGTGTGTATTGTTTGAATAGGCTGATTCTATGAATGTTTGGGGTTGGGTAAGAAATCTGATCATTTTTGTAGCTGCCAGCATGGCTAGTACTTTGGAGTGAATGGAGTTGGAGGAGTTTGTGGGTCTTGCCTATGTACTTGATACGTATCAGCTACTGGCCATGATTGATTGTTTAGCTAGATAACTTTAAAGTTATACACCTTTTCTTAACTGGAGCTATTAAGAACCCTTAACCACCTAATTTTTAGAGTACAAAGTTGACTTCAAAAGCTGCTTGGTTGATATCACTATACTAAGTGCTGACACACACAATCAACACCAAAACATGCTATTGTTGCAAGGGGTAAGATTTACAGAATTAGCAACTGCATTTTGTTTAAGTTTCATAGTTTGTTGAACTCCCTCTACAATAACAATAACAGCCTTATCCCAGCTACTTGGGGTCTGCTACATTGAATCGTGCTCCGCCATTTCACTAGCTAGGGTCATATCTGCTGTTAAATCACAAAGCCCCATGTCTCTCCTCACTACTTCAATCCAAGTCAAATTTTGACCTTCCTCTTGTCCTTTTGGCGCCTTCAACTTGCATTGTCTTACTCATTGGTGCAGTCATAAGTGTTCGTTATACATGACCAAACCATTTCAGTCTCATCTTATAACCTATTGGTGCCACTCCTAAGCTCCTGCCAATCGATTCAGTTTTAATTCTATCCTTTCTAATTTTTCCACTCATCCATCTCAACATCCTCATCTTAGCCATACTCATTCTATGTACATGTTTGATGGCTGCCAAACATTCTGCTCTATAAAGCATGGCTGGTCTTATAGCCGTCTTGTTAAATGGTTCCTTTAATTTTAGTGGCATTCGTTTATCACACAATACTGTAAAAGCACCTCTCTCACTCCAACCATCCTACTTTAATTCTATAAGAAACATCATCTACAAATACCTCTCTTCTTGTGCATGATTGAATGTTGATTACGAAAATGTTCACTGCAGTGTATTGCTTGGTTATCAATATTAATTACTCTCTCATTTCTGCACCTATGTCTACTAAACTTATACTTTATGTATCTTGTTTTTATTTCAGCTTATCTTAGAGCCATTTGATTCTAAAACTCCTTCATTGTTCTAACTTGGCATTTCCCCCCTCTCTAGTCTAGGCGGTTTGTGAAATTACCTATAAAAAATTATATTTTGTGAAATTAGAGGATTGCCTAATCAATGAGGTGGCTTGAGGCGTTAAGTAACACTCCTTCAGACATAATTGAGTGAAGTGTTCAAGTCACCACAAGAATATTGGTGAGCCGCCATATTATGCTGTAGTTGTATTGGACCCCAAGAGATGATAAAGGCTGAATTTCTCTACTAGTGATAAAACTGCGAAGCAAAGTCTATATATTTTCAGGCTTTCTACTTTCTAGAGGTTCTTGAAGCTCTGTCTTCAGTTGCTCCTTCTGTTACAAGGACATTTAATTTTTCATTTTTTTTTGCTGTGTTAGACACCAACACCAATAAGTTTATAGCAGGTGCTGCACCCCACATAGAAGTCGGACACTGACACCCATATCAGTGTCCTTGTTACCTCTCAATGGACTGGGTAATGCGAGATCCCTTATGTCCTTTGATGGACAGGACTTGAGAATCTTCCAGCATGGTGGTGCAAATCGTTCTGCTAATTCCCATGATTGGTTGGGCCCCAAGGGCTTCCCTGCCTTTTGGTGGCTTATATCAAAGACAATGTCTTGGGCCATTTTCTCATTCTTAGCCTTTGGTAGGAAGATGGTTGTTTATGGGAGAAAGGCTGATGAGGAATTTCTTGTGAATCAAAGGTTGAGAACTAAAGATTGGGTCTTGGCCCATTTTGGCTAGGTGATGGGCCCAAGGGAGGATGGTCTTGGGACGGGTCTTGGTTCGTCGATGGAGTTGGGCAGTGAACCGGTGGAGGGTTGCTTAGTTGTGGTTGGTTTGGTGGAGTGCTAGAGCAAGGTGAATCGCATTTGCAGTCTGAGTCCCTTCTTTCTCCGGCTGCTGTGAGGAGGGACGATCCTCTCTACTATTCTGATGGTGCTAAGGGTGTGAGGGGTTTCTCGGATTTGCTTGGGGCCTTTGGGGGGAGGGGTCTTGCATGGTTTGTGCTGGAATTGATGTGAGGGCAATCGTTTGGAGGTGCCGATTCCTTTGGGATATGGAGTATATGGGTAAGCATTGCAGGGCTTGGAAGTGGGGGAGTTTCTGGAAATGGGGTAGGAGGTTGTTGCTGGAACCTGTGATAGGGAAAGGTTTGAGTCTTTTTATGAAACTCAGGTAGTGGAGGTGATGTTGGATGCAGGGGCTTCCTTGGGCATGCATTTGGTTCTAGTTGATGGGCACCTTAGGTTGGGTTGTAGCTTTGCAGTTGGGTCCCATTTCGAAATTTTTTATTTTTTATTTTTATTTTTATAGGTTCTTGATAAAATCGAAGAGGTGAACAAATTTGTGTTTCTCTTTTGAGGGTCTAGAGAGGCAGGCTGCAGGCGTGGGAATTTTTTTTTCTAGCATTGGAGAGAGAAGGCTCTGTTAGAGGTTTTCACCGAAGGAGCAGGAGGCTGCATGAAGAATCTCAATTGGGGGGTGAATTATGAGAGGCGGGGTGGTGCGAGAACCCTTTGAGGTTGTAGGCAATAAGGTTTTGGTTGAGCTTTGGGCTGTTTGTGGTACTCATGTCAATCTTTGTCCTTTCTTGTAATGTTAGGGGTATGGTGTGTATAGGAGAAAAGGGTGGCGATTAATTAGTTGGTGACCAAAAGCAAAGCTGAGCTGATTTTCTTTCAAGAAAACATGTTTAGTGGTATGGAGAAGGGTACTTTGCGGGAGGTTTTCCCTTTCTCTTGTTCAAATGGGGTGTGCATCCCTTTTGTCGGGGCATCGAAAGGGATCTGGGTTGTGTGGGACACGACAAAGATTGTGATGGAGGATTCTTTGGTTGTGGCCTTCTTGGTTACGATTAAAGGCTCTCTAAGAAGTGGGGGAGAAGGGTGGGTCAATTTTGTTGTGCATGGCTGTAGGGAAGGGAGTTTGTTTCATGATTTTCGTGATGAATTGGAGAAGGGGAAGAGCCAGTGGGCCTGTCTGTGGTGCATTGGAGGCCATTTGAATGAGGTTAGGGATGTTGGGGAAAGGAGTGGGGGGGGGGGAACTAGGGGCATGCGGGTGATCTTGGACTTATTGATATTTGATAGCCTTGAGGGAAATTCCCCTGCCTAGCTCGTTCTTTACTTGGTCCAATTTACTGGAAGTTTGAAGTTTAAGCAAGCTTGGCAATTTTTTTTTCTCTGTTGAATGGGATGCTTCTTTTCCTACCTCAAATGGAAAGTCCTTGCCTAGGTCCACGTCTGATGATGGAAAATTTCTTGTTGAGTCTGTGAGACCATTTAAATTTGAGAACATGTGGTTGAAGCATCCGGGTTTTGTGGAGATGGTTAGGGAGTGGTGGGCTCAATTTCAGGTGCATGCTAGGTTAGGCAGTAGCTTTGTTGGAAGCTTAAATCTATCTCTGATTGAGATTGTGGAATAAGGAAGTGTTTAGGATTGTGGAACACTGGAAAAAGCTGTTGCTTGATGAGATATCTTGGTGGAACAAGAAAGAAGAGTGTGGCCCTCTCTAGGGAGGGAGGAGATCTCGTGCATGGATGTTGCCAAAGAAGAGTTCAAGAAGGTAGCCTTGATGGAAGGCATTATATGGAAACAAAAGGCTAAAATTCTATGGTTAAAGGAAGGAGATAACAACACCAAGTTTTTTCATAGGGTGGCATCTTGTAGAAATGTAAATAATATCTCAAAGCTTCATATTGGGGATGAGTTGGTGGAGGACTTAGAAGTTATTCAAGACCATAAGTTGGGCTTTTTTTAAGGAGTTGTACAGTGATTATGGGGTTTGTGGATTGAAATTTGATGGGGTGGACTTAAAGTAGTTAAACGACCAGCAAAGGGATTTGCTTGAGCGACCTATTTTGGCTGAGGAAGTGAATTCTTTGATTCGGGGTTTTGATGGTGATAAGGCTTCAGGGCCTAATGGATTTTCTATGGCTTTTTTAAAAGCATGTTGGGATGTCGTTAAAGGGGACCTCTTGCTTACTGTTGATGACTTTTTTATACTAGTTTCTTGGATTATGGAAGCAATGCTAATTTTATACCTCTTATTCTCAAGAAAGAAGGGGCAGATCGGATTTAGGATTTTAGATCCATTAGCCTAGTGGGTAGTGTTTACAAAATTATTTCCAAGATCTTTGTTGAAAGTTGTGCTTCATTCAATTATATATGGGTTTCAAGGGGATTTTATTAGGGGGAGGCAGATATTGATGAAACTAACAAGGTTGCATTAGTAGCTTAATTGGTTAAAGCTTTTAATATAGAGGAGGTCTTGTGTTTGATTCTTGTTAAAGGTAATGTTCTTAGAAAAAGTTGTGGGCCGGCCCAAAGCTTGATAAAATTACTAGGGCTGGGTTTGGGCCTAATGTTTCTAAAAATGTTAGGGCCTAAGCCCAAAATTACTTGTCACGGGCTTAGCCCTAGGCTACCATGGCTCAAGCTCGGCCCATGCACACCCCTAATCATACATGTCCTTAACTAGGTCAATATATCTACTTGGGACCCCTTTCTTATCCAAAACCCATCAAATGATCTCTCTTGGTACTCTTATCATATGCCTTTTCTAGGTCACAATAAAGACCATGTGAAGATCTCTCTTCTTCTCTCTATACCTTTCCATCAATCGTTGAAGTAGGAAAATTGCTTCAGTTGTTGATCTTCTAGTCATAAATCCAAACTGGTTTTTAGACACTCTAGTTTCACATCTTAGTCAATGCTCAATCACTTTTTCCCATAGTTTCATTGTATGGATCATAAACTTGATCCCATGATAATTGGTGCAATTTTGAATATTCCCCTTGCTCTTGCAGATAAGCACCACAATACTTCTCCACTCATCCAGTATTTTTTAGTTCTAGTGATCTTATTAAAGAATTTAGTTAACCATGATAAGCTATCATCTCCCGTACATTTCTAAACCTCAATTGGAATACCATCTGGTCTTAGTGTCTTTCCTATCGTCATCCTCCTCAAAGCCTCTTTAACTTTCAACACTCTAATCCTACGAATGTATCTATGATCTTCAATTTGCTCTACTCTACCGATTCCTAAATTGGCATTCCCTACATGATCTTCATTTAATAATTTTTGGAATTAGCTCTACCACCTTTCTTTTATCTCTTCATCTTTTATTAAAATTGTTTGATCCTCACTTTTAATGTATCTAACATGGTCTAGGTCCCTACATTTCCTATCCCTTATTTTAGCACAGCCATCTCACCATCCCTTGTACCTAACTTATGATAAAGATCATTATATGCCTTAAATTTTGCGTCACTTACAGCCTTTTTAGCTTCCTTTTTAACATTGTCCTCTCTATTTATTTATTTATTTATTTGTGTCATCAGGAAAAATTGATGGCATATTTTAAGTAACCTACTGTAAGGACCATGTGAACATTATAAGCTTCATTAGCCACTATACAAAACAACCATTACAATTCCTCTTTGGCTAAGGTATCTTCTTTTATTTGGCCCTGTGATCGGTTGGGGTTTTGTTTAGTTTTTGGGGGTCCCTCCTCCCAAATGCATACATACTTCCCTTACAAAAAAAGTTTCATTGTAGGGGATAAATCCCAAATTTATCTAGTAACATGAGAAGAGGCCAATTGTGAATCCATATTTAAACTGGATTCTGCTGTGGGTTGTAGATTTAAAATTGGGATCGGGAATGGACCCATCCGATCCTGATCTGAAATTGGTTTGGATCAGCCATTTTCTTCTGGATCAGCTGATCCCAAGGTCCCAAATTAGCCCAGCATCAGGGGCCGACACATCAACACCGAAAAGTAAAGCATCCCACAAGAAGTGTAAAACACTTTTTCGGCACTGATATGTTGGCCCTTGATGTTGGTCTGACCTTAGGGGTCGCACCAAATCGGAGGCATCCCAAAGTGGGTTGGTGGTGATAGTTGAGGGACAATTGGTCAGATTGGGTGATCTGGATCGGGATCAGCTGATCCTTGATTCTATAGTGTGGGTTTCTTCTAATAACTTGTAATGCATCTCTTTTTATCAACATAAAATGGTTAATTTTGCTAAACTTTCACGTCAATGTTAAATGGAACACGGATATAGTGGACAGGGAACATGTTTTTTTACTTTGGTAATTACAACAACAGCCTTATCCCTACTACTTGGGGTCAGCTAAATGATACCTGTTCCGCCATTCCACTCTATCTAAACTCACATCTGCTGCTAAAACACAAGGTGCCATTTCTATCCTTACTAATTCAACCCAAGACAGGTCAATCTTGGTCTTCAATCCAAGTCAATTTTGGCTTTTTTACTTTGGTAATTACGGAATCAAATCTTCTATTTTTCTGAGATGTATTCCACTATTCTTGATGATCCATAGGAGTTGATGAATCTTAGATAGGCTTTTCTCCCTGGTGATCACACATTGCTTCCTTGTGCTTAAGGGGGGATAACAGCATATTTTCAAGTATTTTGATGCTTGTAAATTCGATGAAGAATCTTTGTATCTTTCTATTATTATTATTATTTTATTCTAAGGATGTTTGTTCTTCTTACCTTACCATAATTTCTTGCTAATTGTATATACAGGGGCCCAACTTATGGGTGCCGCGGAAAAGTTCTCTTACCTTTTGAAGATAATACTTTGTCCAAAATTGGTGTACGATTTGATAAACCTATTCCTGAAGGTGTTGACCTTGGGGGCCTATGTGAAGGAAGTCATGGATTCTTTTGCAATGGTAATGTCCTCATCCTGAATTGACTTGTTCTACTAGTTTGGCAGCTTTTAAACTTCATAGTTGGTTTTAGCATATGTTGCTTTAAATTTTACAATTAAAATGTTGGAAATTTCTTTCTTTTGTAGTGGATGATCTTTGTCTAGAGATTCCGGGTGCTGATGATTTGGGCAAGTTACTCATCAGCACATTGTTTGAGGTAGCAGCTTTCCTTTGTCTTAAATTAACTAAACATCTTCTGAGGCAAGCAATGTTGTTCTGTATCGTCATTTCATTTGCTGTTAGCCACTAACTTCATCTATTATATATCAGGTTGTATCTTGTGAGAGCAGAAATTCTCCTTTCATTTTGTTTATGAAAGATGTTGAGAAGTCTATCATAGGAAATTCTGATTCTTATTCAGTATTTAAGAGCAGACTGGAAAAGCTTCCTGATAATGTTGTCATAATTGGCTCACACACCCAGACTGATAACCGTAAAGAAAAGGTAAAGACAGCTTGTTTTCCATGGATCAGCTGCATTGGGGACTTCTATTTCTTCAATTATTATTGTTTTTTCTTCTGAATTGTGACACTTGTTTTATAATTGCTATATTGTTTTTCTTTAACTCTGTTGTTTCTCTTGCAGTCACATCCTGGA
>JAOXJP010230640.1:0-10756 GCA_025762735.1 Platanus orientalis
TTACTGATGACATGAATAGAGTTCTAAAATGTGGACTCTCAAAGTTCCGTTGGTGCTTTTGAGTGAAATTAGGGTTTATCTAGAAATGATGCATTTTGGGTTATGATAGGGTGCTTTGACTGGTTCATTTAAGACTAGAATGCTTAACCTTTTGGGGGTCCAAGTTTGCTCTTCATAAGGCATGGGTGCCTAGAATGTTGATATTTGAATACTATTATGCTATCCTTATGCCATCACCTGACCCGAGTCAAAATTTGGGTGTTGACAATATGTGAAGAAGTTTTGAGTCTTGATTTACATGTGTTCTAGGGAATGGAATGGTCCTTGTCATGAAGATTGTATTTTCCCTTTGATTTCCTTTAAATTCCTTAATTCTTGCACTCTTTATGTTTGATAAAATGTCTCTTATTATTTTCTCTTACTATTTACATGTTTCTTAGATGCTTTTGGATTCCTTACATGAGCTTATTGCTCTCTTTGGTTGATTTCTTCAAATATATGTTGGTTTATAGAAATTTGTAATATTTTATGAATTCCCATGGTAGGATCTTAAAATTCATGTGTAAGTATTTTGGGATTTACTCATTTGGGGATGTCTAGTGGCATGTCTTTAACATGGTTTACTTCAGTGTTTTCAAAAGGCATCTCACATGGATTTTTTTATGGGTTTTAGGAACATTTGGGCTATTAAGTTATGCCATTGGTATTATTCAGAATGAAATGATTTTACTTTCATGAACATCATATATGCCTTTGGATGGGTAGAAACATCTATACTTCCATATTAGTATTTGGCCTTTATAGGCGATTTACCTATTTGGTTTGGAAATATTTATGAGCATAAACACACAAATATTTTCTTTACATGACATACTTATGTAGTTGTTATTTTACTATATATGAGCATGAATTAGTATTGGATTCGTAAACATGGGTTTGGTATGATATACCCCTAGGTGGGTTGGTGCATGAGTTATGAACACCATTAGGTGAAGGGATACCAGTTGTCAAGTGATGACCACCATTACATGAAGGGGCTATACACTTGCACGGTGACCGCATTTGGTGAAGGGACACTAGTTGTCTAGTGATCGCCATTAGGCGAAAGGACTATATATTTGCCTTGTGATTTTAAGTACCCTACCATCGAGTCACATAATTGGCAAAGTAGCTATATATTTGTTTGAAGAATCTCAAGTACTCAATCACCGGGTCACATCAATTGGTGAAGACAGCCCTAGTGGCCCAACTCATGGTTTGGCTTTATCAAAACCCCTTTTGAGTTTTTTGGTTTGGACTCAGATTTGGACTTATTGGGATCTTTGGTTGGTTCATTAGTATTTAGCAAATTTTGGTATTTGGATCACCATGGTTTTGGCATATGACATGTAATATACTTTTTGTACTTTACATGCATTTATTTATCCATATAGTACATGGTAGTTAGTTCATGGCACTTAACATATAGCTTTAGTCCAGGCATATATTGGGACTATCTCGGTTTAGATTATCACTTATTTTTTAGAGCATGAGCATATTTGATTCTAGTAGAGATATATGCATATTATTATTTTTTTAATCATATTATTGTCAATGCATGCACTTATGTACTCGGCTTCTTTTCTCTACTTGGATCACTCTATCTACTATTATATATGTTTTGCTTTCCTTTTGTGTTGTATAAATTGCATTCACTCCTTTTATGCCCGTCAAACTTACCCCAATTGACACCACCTGCAGATGACTAGGTGTACAGATATAGATCACACTCGTAGATTAGGATGAGACTATGATGATGGGTGTTTGGCCCATTTATTGTAGTTTTATTTCTTCTGAATGGGAGTTGTATTTATATTGGATATCTTGGATGGGCCCCTTTGTGAGTGAGATTTGTAAACTTTTTAATGTGGGCATGTTGAGGCCCTTACTTGGTTATTAGGATTTTGGATCTTGATGTTATCTTATTACTTTCGTTGCACTTACTCTAGATTTTGGTTATTATTATTATTCCGTAGTGATGTGATTGGTTTAAATGGACTTAAGTTAATGTAAAAAAGAAAAGTGATACATTTATAAGGAGAATGATATGTAAATAGGAAAGAGGGTTGATGACTCACTCCAAGCTCGTTGGTCTCTCTACTATAAGAAACGGGTTTGGGGTGGGTCATTCACATGTCATAGATCTGGTCCCGGCTCACTTCACTGTCCGCAGATTTGGATCTTGACAACTTGGTATCAGTTCCTAGGTTTATAGATTCTGTAGACAATCAGAATCATTTTGAGTTAAGGATTAAGTTTTTGAATGAGTCAGTGAAAATCTTTGAGGATTGATTGATTATACATATTTGATGTTTAAGATTAGTGAATTTAAAGTATCTTAGAGTTAAGTAGATGATTACTACTACATTCTAGTTTTGAGACATTTTGTTTATCCTATTTTAGTATTCAGAGATGCCGCCAAGGAGAGATACTCGTTCTAAGTCATCCACTACTGCATAGCCGGATGGTGATGTCTTTGATGAAATTCTAGGTGCTATTGGAGAGCTAGCCAGTGTAGTTAGAGAGCATGTCACTCATAGGGGACAGCCCCAAGGGAAGATGGTTAGGGATGGCAATGATGCCTATGAGCAGTTTTGTTTGATGGGACCACTAGAGTTCGTGGGGACCTCTGACCCCATGGAGGCTAAGAACTAGATCAAGTAGTTGGAGAAAATTTTCAATGTCATGGAGTGCTCCTCTGAGCTGAAGGTGTCCCTTGTTATTTTTTTATTGAAAGGTAAGGTGGAGCATTGGTGGAGGGCCACCTGCAACACCCTCTAGTATGACGCTGACGAGCTACCTACATGGGATATGTTCCTTTATGCCTTTCAGTTGTATTTTATTCTAAGGGGATTGAGGGATGAGAAGATGGCTGAGTTTCTTGAGCTCACTCAAGGTAGTAAAATTATTCTCCAATACAAGGAGAAGTTCACAGAGTTAGATTGCTATGCACCACTAATAGCAGGAGATGACGAGACCAAGGCTAAGAAGTTCTAGAGGGGACTTAAAACTACAATCTGCACCCGAATGATCACTACTAGAATGAGGACATTTATTGAGGCCATTTAGACTGCTTGACTGGTTGAGTGTGATTGTGATGAGCTTCTCAGGAGCCGTGATAAGGGCGTGAAGTGCGCTCTACCTGTAGGACTGAGAAAACCAAAGAATACCTATAGGGCTGGCACGTTTAAGATGCCAAGACAAGCTGAGACGAGAGCACCATGCCAGAGATATGAAAATCCCTATTCTGGTGTATGTTTCAAGAGATCAACACTTGTTATAAGTGTGGTCTAGTTGGCCATCTTATTTGTGACATCTCAAAGTGGAAGAAGAATTAGGCCACTGTGCCTATGTAGGTAAAGTAGAAGGCTCGAGTTCTAGGGTGCATGTATGCCATCACTTAGTAGAATGCCAAAGCATCCCCATCTGTTGTCATAGGTACACTTTTCTTATTTGGTCACGATGCATGGATCTTGATTAATCCAAGATCCACCTATTCCTTTATTTCTTTCCACTACATGAGACATACCGACTCCTTTTCAGAGTTGTTAGACTTTGTTCTGAACATCTCCACACCACTAAGGAAGACCCTATTAGCAAAGTTGGTTGGTAGGTCTTGTGCATTCAAGATTGATGATAGAGAGTTATCTACGAACTTAATTCTGCTCGACATGGAAGACTTTGACATGATACTAGTAATAGATTGGTTGGCAGCACACCATGTCACTGTTCATTGTAAAGGAGGTAGTATTCCATCTACCTGATCAGCCTGAGTTCTCATTTCAATGAGTGAAGCACGACTCCTTTCTGAGAGTGATCTCCGTGATTCAAGCAAGCAAACTTCTTCAAAGAGGTTGCCAAGGCTATCTAGCTTATGTGGTTGATATCCAAGCGGAAGGAATGAGGATTGATGACATCTTAATCGTTAGGGACTTTGTTGATGTATTTCCAGAGGATCTCCCTGCTTTACTTCCAAACGGGGAAATTGAGTTTTCTACTGACTTAGCCCCTAGTACCACACCTATGTCTACAGTCTTATATCGTATGACACCGGCCGAATTGAAGGAGCTTAAGGTACAGCTTCAAGAGTTGTTACACAAGGGCTTTATTCCCCCAAGTGTGCCACCTTGGGGTGCACTAATACTCTTCGTCAAGAAGATGGTTCGATGAAGTTGTGCATTAACTATCGACAATTAAACCAGTCGACTATGAAGAATAAGTACCCATTGTCGTGGATTGATGACTTATTTGATGAGTTGCAAGGCATTAGGGTCTTTTTGAAGATTAACCTTAAAAGTCCGGTTTTGATCCTAAAGGGGGTGAATAGGATTTACCAAATTCTTTTGATTACCCCTTTATTAATTTTCATTTGATTAATGTTCAATTTGTAATATGAAAATTAATTTTCTTGACTTGGTAAATTGTTTTCTTTAAATCACAAGTGTTCTAAAATGGTAATTTGCAAGGATGTTCTTTTTGAAAGATAACGTTATTAATTATAATAAAAGAACATGTAATGACTTAATGAGCATGCCAAGACAAAGTAAAGACAATTCACACACACGTAAACATTCACACATAACACAAGGTTTTATAGTGGTTTAGCACTTGGCCTACTTCCACTTTCAAAGCTCACCACCGAGCTACTAAATTTTATTTAGGTTGAATACAATTACAATCAAGGTTAAAATTCTAAAACCAATCCACACTTCATATCTTCAGCAATTGCTAAGTCAACTCCTGGTGTCTTTGACGAGAATGGTCTACACCTCTGGAGTCTCTAGCGAAGGTGCTAAATCTACACTACTGGTGTCTCCGGCGGAAGTGTTAAGTCTACACTATCGGTGTCTCTGGTAGTAGTGCCAAGGTCTACTCCCGGTGTCTCTGGTGGGAGTGGTCTGGCCTCTGGTTTTCTCTGGCAGAGGTACTAAGGCATATAAAATAGTCATTACAAATTACCTCAAGAGGTTGGTGTATTGTTTGAAGTTCCTTGATGGTGGTTGCTCCTTGATGAGCTAGTAAGCCTTGCTTTTCCACCAACCTTCTAAGAGATGTTTCTATGCTTCTTAGAGCTTCTCACTAAGGTTTACTTAGGACTAAACCCTTCTCTTTGCTTCCCTTTCTTGATCTTCAAGAATGGCGTGCTTAGAAAGCACTTAAAGGCTCTTTAGATCTTTAATGAAGGTTCATAAATGAGAGTCATGGTTATTGGGAGGATTGAATGCCTTAACCTTGCTAGTGTTTCTTCAAAATGATCTTTCTTTATGTTCTTGTGTGTTAGAGAATTCAATGAGAGCTTTCATGTACTTATAAGGGATGAGCTAGGCTGTGCACTCTTAATTTGGAATAATCCCCAGTAGTCAAATAATCCCTATTGTACAAATATTTTTATTTTTGAAATTTTGCTATGTTGAATCGATTCAACATTGTCAGATTGATCTAGCATTGCCAGATTGATCCGGTGCCTCAGACAGAAGGTCCTGAGACCACCTGGATTGATCTAGGGGCCATGGCAGATCAATCTGACAACCCCTCGGATTGATTAGGTAAGTGGCGGATTGATCCGACACTCTCCAAATATATCCAAATCCCCTATTTTTCGTCTATTTTACCTTAACTTGCTTCCCAACCTCTATGGGTCTATGCCTAAGGCATGGGAATGGTCTATTTTCCTTTATAAGGGTATTTAGGTTTCTTTAACCTATGCCTAGCATTAAGCTTACCCTCATATACCTTCTTTGAGCTTGATGAGACTTGGATCTTTAAGGCTTATTCTTTGGCAACATAGGGAATGATCCATCCTTAGCTTCAAGTGCTTGGAGTTTGTCTTCCTTCTTAGGACCTAAAGACACTTGATGATTACAGACATGACTAAGGTATGCAATATGCTCATGCCATGCCTAATCTACCACTCCATATATTTTATACTCTTTGGAATTGACAGTTACATTAACAATCTCCCCATTTGGCAATTCCATGACAAAAACAAATAAATACATGGATGGAGTACAATATATGTATGCAATAAATTACAAACTCCATGATGTGCAAGAGTTATACATATACACAAATAAAGACTGAAAGATGTGTCTTGAACTCTTGATCTCTTGAACTCCCCCTTGATGTGTGCTAGGGTTATTAGTTCAACTTCTTTACTTAGATGCTTGGCCTCAAAACTTGAAATCATAATTAACACACAATACCTTTCTCAAGCCAATAATGATAGAATCAAGTGGATAAATAACACACACCCAAGCAAGCAAGCAAGCACATATGAGATGCAATATGAATGATGTGTAAATTAGTTCATTACATTAGGGTTCATTAGGAAACAATTAAGTTTTCGAATTAGCTCCTCCTAAATTTTCTAACTCTCCCTACATCCATGCTTATGTTATTCTCCCCTTTTTTTGTCATGAAATTGGCAAATTTGTAGAAGAATCATATTGCCATAGGAAGAAGGAAGCAATAGACATAATCAAAAAGGTTTTTCATTTAGATATGAAATGGTAAGTACAGAGATTTTTTCTTGTGAGCTTTACAAGATGTGAGGGAAATACAAAAAATAGATCACTCGTCCTCATCCTCATCATCATCACTCTATGCACGAAGGTCTAGAGGGAAATTGGGGTAAGGTGGGAGCTGTGGAGCTACAACATGCTTAAAGCACTCTACTCAAGGCTCAATACTGTTGAGCTTGTGTGCCATCTTCTCCAAGTGGTTAATGATCCAACCAAACAACTCCTCGAGACCTTCTAAAGTCTCACACACAAATGTAGGCACCAAGGGCTCGCCCTGGTGAACTCATGGTGCTGGTGTGGTTGTGGATGGAGGAGGTGCATAAGTCTCTGCAACTAGAGGAACCTTCGTGTGCACTGGAGGTGGTGGTGCTGATGTGGCTGGTGTAGTGAAAGGTCCAACCTCGAAAGAGGCAATCTTCTTCTTCTTGGAATACATCCGATCTCAAAGCATCTGCCGAATGGTGAACTAATCAATCTGGGCACCCTACTTCAGGGTGGTGGCATCCTTGGAGAAGGTGACCCCCACAAACCTCCAACAAGCATATGATCATCATGTCATAGGGTAGAAAATGCAAGGCATTGGAGTTACGTACCTCAGAGATAATAACATAGCATAAGGTAACAGCTATGTAACCTCCTTCTTGGTAAGGAGGGAGTAAATGACATGCATCATCGTATCCGGAATGTCATTGTTGTGAGTGGTTGGGAATAGGTTATATGTGAAGATGAGATTCAACAACTACACCTCCAAATGAAACTCAGTGGCCTACAACTTCCTAAACCAGGTCGTGCTCACACAACGAAAAACCTCAGAGATGGCCACCTTGTCCAATTCCTATAGGGAAACGGAATTGCTTGCTCCGTGGGCCTGGCTATCCCAAGTAGAGTGGATAGCAATGATGGATCAAGGTCCATCTGTATGCCATAGACCTCAATGTGGAAGGTGAGGTCATCTATATTGAAGTCATGGTTGTTTGACCAGAACACCCACCCTGCCTCCTCTTGGACAACTCCCTGTATCGTCATCAACAATTCCCATCCACCAAGCACTACCTCATAGCCCATGATGTGGTAGAAGAGCATCTTCTCATTGACATATCTCTCTACAGCAATTGGCCTTTCTGAAAAGTAGTGACTATAGTTGGAGAGGTTTATGTCATCTATAAATGCTCTATAGTTCATGGGAGGTGGCTGTGATTGCTTCTAAACTGGCATTTTGGAAGGCGTCATTCATTTCCCTTCATCGGTGTTCCCCTTTGGCGGAGCCATTGAAGTGGATTTAGCAAGAGGGAGAGGGTGAGGAACTTCAAGGGAAACAAACAAGAAGAGATAGAAAGAGGAATGACTAAAAACTCTACCTCTTTTGGCTTTAAAAAGAATAACAAATGGTTTGTATCCTACTAGAACTGCTATGTCGGATGGATCCAACTGTGCAGAAAATGCATAGTTGGGCTTCAATTTTGTGGATTTTGTACACAGGCCCTATTTCTCTCATTCTTCAAATTTCACACATCCCAATTGCACTTCTCAAGTGCATGAACCTTTTAAAATCAAGAAGCTTTGTCAATATGTCAGCCAATTAATTCTCGATCTCAACAAACTCAAGGGCAATCACTCCTTCCACTAAGTCTCATATGAAGTGATATCTAATGTCTATATGTTTCATTCGAGAATGTTGAACAAGGTTCTTAGAAATTCATATTACACTTTTATTGTCCACAAACAATTCCATGATAGATTATTTGAGACCCTAGTCTTTCATCATTTGCTTCGTCCATAAAAGCTAAGTGCATCCACTTCCTGCTGTGATGTATTCGGCCTTAGCAGTTGACAAAGATATTGAGTTTTGTGTCTTATTGTTCCAAGATACAAGACAATTCTAAACATAAAAACACCCCCCACTTGTGTTTATCCTATCCTCTACATTTCTAGCCCAGTTTGCATCTGAGTAGCTGGCTATGACATCATAGGTATCAAATGGCTACTAAAGTTCATAGTTGAGAGTCCCACAAATATATCAATGATTCTCTTTGTGACTTTGAGATGTGACTCTTTTAGAGTAGCTTGGTGTCTAGCACAAACACCAACACTAAAAGATATGTTAGGTTTACTTGTAGTGACGTAAAGGAGACTACCTATCATGCTCCTATGAATCAAATCATAGAGACCAGCCAATATCACTTCTAGTGTCCTAAACATAAGGCAAGGCAAGGTTATCTCTCCAATTGATCATAAATAAAATAGATCATGAATAATTCACATCTTCACACTGATTTTCAAAGATTTACATGAGGAAAATTCAGATTTCACATGTTCTAAAGGGTTCCTTGAAGGAAATCAGTCCACACAATGCCTAAGATCAATAACTTTTCACAAAATAGGTGTAGATCTAAAGAGAAAGAAAGAATCAATGATCTAAAGCATAAATCTATTGAATTTTCAGAGATTCCAATGAAAAGAGAGTCATTCAAAGATCTAAGCTTATTTGAAGGATTGGATTCAAAGATTTCCAAACATTTCAAAGATTTACATGGTTAGCATCACATAATTTAAAGTCCAAAGAGGGATTCACATCAAATCACCCATAATAAGAAATATTTACTTACCAGAGAAGCTTAGGTTCTAGTAACCACAAGGTTCAATGGCTTGAGCATAGGTTTTCACATATTTTCAGAGATTTCAAAAGATCCAAATACCAAACTCTACAGATGAAAGAGAAAATTGCATCAAATCATCCATAGTAAGATAGATTTACTTACAAGAAACTTAGATTCAATGATTTCACATAGTCTTCAGAGATTTTACATAGTTTCCACAACCAAAACACAAGGATCAAAGGAATTCAAAGAAGATCTACATCATCAAACCCAAAGTAAGCTAGATTTACTTACTAAGGAAGCTCAAATCCAAAGAGTTTTATCAAGATTTTCAAATATTTTACAGGTTTCAAAGGGTTTCCATAACCAAAACACAGAGATCTAAGAGAATCAAAGAGGAAAATACATCACATCATCTATAGTATGAAAAATTTACTTACCAAAGCTCAATCCAAAAGCTTCCAAACAAATGAGCCTTCACTTAAACCTATATTCACACCTTGATCTATAAAATAGGCATAGTTCTAACATTAAAAGAATGAAACTATGGATTTCTAGTAGAAAACAAACTAATCTAAGAGGATTTCTATGGTTGGAAGTGAAACTTACCCAATTAGGGATGAACTTCAACCTTCTTCTCCAAAATTCTCTAACCTTTACTTCTTTTATTCTAAATGAGCCTAAATGAAAGTGTAAATAGGATTTTAAGTCATCATAGATAAGATCTCACTCGTATGGTGGTTAAATGGGAGAAAACCACATCATAAAGGTGGCAAAATCATAATTTTAAGACAATTTAGCGTTTCTAGGCATGACGTGATTGATCATGGGGTTTGTGATCGGTCACGGCTCGTGACCATTCATAGAATTTGTGACCTAACACTATTTGTGATCAGTCATGGGGTTTGTGACCAGTCACGTATACCACCCGAAAGGTGTGTCCCTTAAACGTGACAGATCACGTTTTAGGTCATGAATGTTGAATTTTATGTTTTTACACCCTATAGTAAAATGAGCATAACTTTCTCTAGGAAACTCCAAATTGGGCACTGTTTATTGGGTTAGAAACTTTAATTCAATATATTTTTAAGTATATGTGGATTGAAATCTAATTCATCCTACTTTTTTTTATTGGTATATCTCCAAAGTTACCTCAAATTAGTGAGCTTAACAACACAAATCCTTCTATGGGAAAATAGTCGTAACTTCCTATAGGAAATACCTATTCATACACAATTTTTTTTGTTAGAATATAAACTCCTAGATCTTCCCAACAAGGTATTGCATGACCTCCAATTATCTCAAGATTGGTGTTAGTGAGATCAAAAGGTATCCTAATCGCGAAATTAAAATAACTTTTAAACTTGACAAATTCGAGGCCCAACTTGGGTCCTATACTTTTAAGTTGGTCCAAAGGGTTCCTAAGGCACTATAAGGTCTATATAAACATGTAAAATAACAATTTTACCCTTATGAAGTAAAATTACAATTTTTTCCTTAAGTCAAAATGCGGTGTGTTACATTTCATCCCCAACCAGCAGACACTATAAGAAAACTATCCAGACTTTAGAAGACATGATGAGGGCTTTTGTCATCAAT
>JAOXJP010230641.1:0-10756 GCA_025762735.1 Platanus orientalis
GAATGCATTCTTAGTGGAATCCAGAATTAGGAATTGAGAGCTAAATCCGTGGATGTTAGCAAGCGGACTCTATCACATAAATTCACTAACCCCGTAACCAAAGACTTCTAACGTTAAAAAAAGAAAAAGAAATGATTAATTATGCTCCTAAATAGGTTAATTTATTTGACTGGCACTAAGCTCAACTAGCCACTAATTTTTAGAAGATGAGTACAATGAAGGCTGGTTTGGATTTGGATTGATAATATATGCTCCAATGACATGAATGAAGTCAAATTTTTGTTCAAGTAACAAAAGATTAAGATATTTCAATCTTTTAAGCTGCTTTAATTGGACTAATTTATGATGAAGGTAGAATTCCTACAAATGAAAATGGCTTTAGGTGAAAAAGAAAAGATAAATATTGATAAAAAGTAAAAGAGTGAAGCAGTTGAGAAACCAGGGAAACAAAGATAACCAGAACGTTTCCAAAGTCCTCAAATAGGTACAAGTTCTTGTTCTTCCAAGAGACCAATGACCATCTAAAGATTTGTATGTTGAAGACGATCAATTTTGATAACTTATTAATGACTTGTGAGCAGGGGCAAGGTGCCTAGCTCCTTAAATGAAAACTTGACTCAAGCTCCCCATTTTTGCAAATACCCACCAAGCGTTCATTTCACTTGTGATACCTTCTGCTCTGTCATTAGAAAACTTTGTACTCTTTAATCACATCAAGTACCCAACACGACATCACTACATTCCTTTTGCTTTCT
Organism: Platanus orientalis; assembly: GCA_025762735.1. NCBI lineage: Eukaryota > Viridiplantae > Streptophyta > Magnoliopsida > Proteales > Platanaceae > Platanus > Platanus orientalis. The sequence continues at coordinate 756 of JAOXJP010230641.1, forward strand.
ACCCTTACATCTCTTCGTTAAGCTCTGCAACAAGAGAGGTGAAAGAGAGAAAAGGAAGAGGGAGGTCATTTTCTTTTTTCTTCTTTGTAAAGTAGCAATGCTTATTAAAAAAAGAAAGAGAGGGTGAATGAAAAATAGAGAAAAATCGCATAGATGGATATGGAAGAGACAAAGAGAGAGAGAGGAAAAAAGAAGTTCGTTGCTGACTGCTTGTTGTTGCACCGCGTAAGCGGCCTATTATTCGATGTGGTGGCCGTCACTTTTTCTGCTTTCACTCAGCCACCTGCAGCTGCCATTGAGCATGAACCAAATGCCAAGTTTCCTTTTTTTTGTTTTTTTTTTTGTTGACCCACCGTTAAAAGCTCCGAAAGTGCTTTCTCTTTGTGCATCCAAACATCCTCTTAAACTTGTTTTAACCACGTATATCTTTATCCTTTAGGAGTAGGTTTGGTTCATGGTTTATTGAGATTTAAGATTCAGACCTGAAACAATAAATTTGAGTTCGGTGAACTGAGTTGATTTGGGCAAAGCTCATCTCAACTCAGCTTGTTGACACCCGTATCTATATTTGCTTAGGGTCTTAAGTAGACCACGAGAACTATTAACACACAAATAACAACATATATTTGGGGAACATCGGCTAGCTCTTTGAAAATGATTACTTTGATAATTGTTGACACCAAAATCTTCACTGTCTTTTCAAACGATTAAGATTAAAACTTATGACATAAGATGAATAATTGAAGTGTTTTATTTGAAATTTTAAGATGTAGAACAAATGACAAACCATCATTTGTTGTCAAGCCACAATAGAGATTGTTTACACCAAAATATTACCATAAGAAATGGTGAAATATCGTTAGCAGAAATTAGAGATTAATGGTGGAGTATCATTGGTGGAAATCCAATATCAATTACAAGAATAGATGGTAGAATATCATTTGTGAAAATTTGACATTAGTTACAAGAATAAATGGCGGAATATCATTGGTGGAAATCCAACATCATTATAAGAACAAATGAAAGAATAGCATTGGTGGAAATTTGAAATTCAAATAGATACCAATTATAAAATAGTTAGCGAAATTACATTGAAAGAATTTTGAGATATCAATTACTCAAACAGGTGGTAGGATAACATTGGAGGAAATTTTAAATAACAATTATCTAAGCAAGTGGCAAAAAGACATTGGATGAAATCAGAGAAAAATTGGTTCCAGTTACTGGGACAAGTGACAAAAGAAGTGAGATGGTCTATGTTGAGATTTGGGGTGGTAAGGAAGTCAAGTATCAGAGAATGTTTATATCATGATGGAGGAATCTTATCGTGAAGATGGGTATTTCGTGAAGTGAGTGCCCTTCGTTGTAGCCAAATGCTAGCAATGACAGATGGATTGCGAAGAGATGTTGTTCACGATGGATCAGTTGGTTTGCGATATGGTGCCTTCGCAATGCTAGAGCCTTTATAGTAGTTAGTGCTTTGCGAGTATGATATTTTCACAATGGCAACACCTTCGTGATTTTGGTTCCTTCACGATTCAAGTTTCTTTGTGAATCACTTGAAGTTCACAAAATAAAACACAGGTTTTCTGTAGATCTTCAACTTATTTAACCAATTCATCTAAAGTAGAGAAGGTGTCGTTATCATGTTTCTTGAAGATAGTCAAGGCCTCACATAAAGTGCAAGGGATGTGACCAAGCTAACTCCGGGATACAATCTCACTTGGGTAGAACATTTGTCTTGCTACAGAGTCACACTCTCCTACAAGACAAATGAACCTTGTTATTTCTTAAAGCCCATGATCCTATATGTTAGTTTTAACAACTCTTAGATTTGCTCAAAATCTATATAACATAGCACCTCTATGAACATATCAAATAGTGTGTTAGCCTTACAATGAGAATGATTCTTTCTCTCAAGGAGATTAAGTTACCCTTTTAAGAAGATGATTGGTTCAAAGAAAAGCTTTAGTTCTAGTTCTCAAGCACACTCTCTTCAAGGAAGATGGTTGAGTTATAAGAACTACTCAAGGAGAATAAAGAGCTAGAGAAGAGGGAATGCTGGTGAGGATGCTTGAAAGATCTTCCTTCTTCAGAGTACAACTCCAGGAACACAAAGCTAAAGCCTTCTTCTTCTTCCTCTTTTTAAGCTTGCTCTTCATTTTAGCAACACTTGGGCTTTAAAACTTCTCACTAATTTTCGTTCACAACCTCTTCTCTTTAAATAAAGCAAAGAATCTGGGATTTCATGCTCTTCGTGATAACATGTGTCACCACAAGGAGGTCTCTTCACAATATAGGTGTTCCTTTGTGAAGTGCATTCGCTATGCGATTTTCAATGTGATTAGCAAATGTAGTACACTATTCATAGTTTGTGAAGTGGACTAGATAGGTCTGCAATGGTATAATTTCACTATTTGTGCATTTCACGAAGGCAAATGAAGGAGGGGTAAGTGGAGTTGCATAAAATGGGTGATTTAACTGATGTGACAATACAAAAGTGCTCTGGTTTCCAAGGTCTTCGCAAAAGAGGTAAAGAACAAATAGGATGGTCAGGGTCCTGTGAAAGACATGTAACCATTTTGGTTTAAGGCAGCTGGTGCCTGTCTCGAGGGGACATAGACAGGCACCCTACTCGAGATTAAAATATCTCAACAATTTCTACAATTGATTGATATTACAAATTAAGAAATTGATAAGTAAATACAACTGCCCATTTTATCTATAAGTATCAATAAAACATAAAGAAAAAAGGATCTTACTCCAAAACAAATTGAAACATAGTGCAACGCTACCTTTATCTCTCTCTCCCATGAAAGACTTTTATCTTTGTTTACTTTAGTTTCCTCTTACTATAGTTGATTCATTTCATCTATAGGTTTAAACTCATATCCATGGAGTTGATTTAATTCTTCTATAGGTATGACATCAATTCCTCCACTGGCATACCATCACCCTTCTATCATTTGGAGTTGACTTAATTTCTCCAAGCACCATCACTATCTTCCACCACCATCCATCTTCTACCACCATTTCTATAGGTTGCATTCTACCACCATTTCTATAGGTTGCAACAACATCTCCACTACCCGTGGTTATAGAAACAACACCACCGCTCTCATATACCTGATTTGAACAATATCACTACACCAAGTATCTTTAAAAACAACATTACAATCTTAGGTTTCTATAACACCACCACCACCACTATCTCAAATTATAACAACGCCACTTTTGTATTGAATTAGGGCACCATTATCATCATCCTTTTTTATGTTGTTGTTTTAAACATGTCATTACTATTAGTGTAATATGTATTTATATGTTGTCAATTCCATTCCACATCGTAAAAAGTACATGTATGTTGTTGATTCAAATATGTACTCATACATGTATGAAAGTGTAATTGTAAATCATAAATAATGAAGTTTAAGTCTGGGAAGAAGTTCAAGAGGCATACTACACAAGACCGGACGAAGAAGGACCACAAATGCAAGAGACAATGAAGGTACAAGTGAAGATTATAAGAAAGTCTCAAGCTCCAAAGTAGGGCACCTTAAGAGCTAACCATATGTTTCAATGTAGTATGGTTTAAAAAGTTGCATGGTAAATATTTTTGGGTACGATAAATACCAATGACCTTAAGTGGATTATAGAGACTTGCCCCATGAAACTTAGGTGGAACCCTAATGGTTGTCAAGCAAAGTTGAGCTTAAAAAGTTAAAATATATCGAATTAATAGGTTTAATCGACCAAAAGTGGTTCAATCAATCAAATAGAATAGGTCTTAGAGCTAAGAACCATTTGATCGATTGAAAGGTCCTAGATAAATCGAAGAAATTAAGGTTCTGGTTGAAAACCATTCAATCGATTAAAGCCTACTCTGTGATACCTCGTAATGTCTTTAAAAGGTAATAATATAATTTTGTATATATAAGGGTAATATTATCATTACACTTGTTTTATATAAATCTTAAAGTGGTTTAGGGATCATTTGGACCAAGTTAGAAGTATAGAACCCAAGTTGAACCATGAACTTGTCAAGTTCAAAGGTTGTCCTGAAAGCATATTTGTGGTAACTTTCTAGGCCCACTGAAACCAATCCTAAGTGAATTAGAGGATGATCCATACCTTATTAGAAATGTATTCGATTATACTTTTTAACTCTTTAAATAGTGCTCAATTAAGTGTTTTTATAAGAAGTTATGCCCATTTTCTCGTAGACTGTCAGTGCTAAAATGTCTAAGAGAAGAGTGATTGATCATGGATCTCATGATTTTTTTCTTGATCAATCGTGAAATAAGGGTCCAAGCCCTCAAGTGACTTTTGGATGATCCGTGATCAATCACGTCTGAAAATGTTGAAATTATTGAAATTACGATTTTTGTTACTTTTATGATGTGGCTTGTTCATATTTGATCCCTACACGAGTGAGATCTCGTGTGTGATGACTTATAACCAATATAGGACTTCATTTGGATCTATTATACCTCTTAAAACACAAAAAGGAAGAGAGAAAAAATTATGAGATTTGGAAAGGAAGGAGGAGAAATTATTCCCTAATTTAGTAAGTTCAACTCAATCTTGAAAACTTTTGCTAGATTAAGTGATTTTTCTCCTTGATTATCCTAGTTTCATTCATTTGATGTTAGATATCCTCTAATATTGTAGAGCAAGGTGAAGTAAGGAAGTAAGTGAAGGTTCTCTTGCTTGGAAGCTTTTGGATTGAGCTTTGGTAAGTAAATCTTGCTAACTACAAGTGATGTGATGTTTTTTTTTTCTTTGATTTTCAAATTATGTGATGTTATTCATTGAATTCCTTGAGATTATTGGAAATCTTTAAATTCAACCCATTGAACTATGCTAAATCCATGAATTCTAACTTGTTTAGTAAGTATTTTGCTCTCTATGCTTAGTAAAAACCTATTTCTCATTGAAATCTTTGAAAATTCTATAGATCCATGTTTTGAATTATTGAATGTTGTTTGTTCTTTAGATTTATACCTATTTTGTGAAAGATTATTGTTCTTAAACATTGTGTGGACTATTTTTCTTCATCAAATCCTTTAGATTATGTGAAATATGAATTTTCTCTCATATGAACCTTTAAAAATCTATGTGAAATTGTGAATCCTTCAAGATCTACATTATTAATGATCAAATTGATAGACAATTTTGCCTTGCCCTTTTGTTTAAAACCCTAAAAGTGATATTTGGATGATCTTCACGATTAGATTCATTGGAAAAACATGTGAACTTTTGAATTTCTGTAAATATGTGTTGAACTCATTGATTCCATTGAACTTTATACTCTTTATGTGATTATATGAACCATGTGAAGCATTGAATCCAAATTGTTTCCTTTAAATCATCGATTTATGTAAATTCTTAGTGAATTATCATGACTATAATCTTAATAATATCGAATCATGTGCTAACATTGAACCTAACTGAACTATATGCCTTTGAAACGATTGAATCATGACAATGTTATGCCTATGTCTATTTTAAACATTATAGGAATATTCTAATTTTAAAACTCTGTGAACCTTCGAACATATTGACGTGAAACCTATAGGACTTTAAACCTTTAACCCATTTTGGGTCCTATCACAGGGCTAAGTGTGACCATTGATTATGTGGGCCTTACCACCGAACTAAGTGTGTCTTTTAACTAATTGAGCCTACTCACAAAGCTAAGTATGAGAAAGTACTTTGAACATGCTCTTTTGCTCACGGATATTGACCCTATTTTTGAGGATTAAATAGAAGATCAGGACTCTACCTTTAAGATTATAACAAGGACATTGACCCTACTCGTGGGGTTTAACACGAGATCAGGACTCTACTTGTGGTGTTAGCCAGATTATACGAATATTTTACTTTAAACCTTTGGACATCGAACATTGAACCTATTGGACCCTTCGAATATTGAAGCTTATGAACTCCGAATACTTCAAACATCGAACACCGAACTATGAATACTTTGAACCATGTGAATCTTCGAATCCTTTTGAAATAGTGAACTTTGACCACTCCAAATTATCGAACGTAGGGTCTTTCAAGCCTAACATAATTGAACTTGTGAGTTGTTATCTTCACATTGAATTATTATCCAACCTTAGAACTTTGTATTAGACCTTTGACTTCTGGTTGACATTTGACTATTGTTATGTTTATACTAGCCTGATTATGCTCATTTCTTCAATCTTTGTTTAGTTTTATATCTACCTTTGGACATGCTAGTGCTTAAAATTTTGCTTTGTTTTATATTATCTATAATTAGTTAGATTTCTTATAGGTTGGGACTAACTCAGCCGTTTGTTTTCAGATTGACTTTGACTATAGGTTCTCTGCTCTAGGGACTTGGTACGATGATATTACTTATTAGCCTTTTCTTTTTTTCTTTATAGTACTTTGTTATTGGTTATACTTTGGACTACGATATTGGGGATTTTATTGAGAGGTTGCATGTATTCTATTTTCCCTTTGTTTGTGGTTTGGGTGAAATGGCACCCTATTGACATAGACTATTGATTCATATGTCATGTGGATATATTAGTATAATTTTGGGTTGATATTGGAGATTATATCATTTACTATCCATTGTAATTATTGATAATTAAACTATTGTGATCAATATGATATTGAGATACGCTTCTGCAATTATTGAATTATGAGTGTGAATACGCTTTTGCAAATTAATGGATATTGAACTGTGAATTTATGATTATTAAATTATGAATATTAGTTTATGAACATTGATTTTTGAATCAATATAATGTAACGATCTGAATCCGGGATGAATACAGACACCATATCCTAGTCTAAGTTCGGGGGTGTTACATGCTCAATCAATCAAAACCTACTCAATTGATCAAATTGAAGAGATCACACAAAATCTTCCCCAAATAGAATGCACAATGACTAGTTTTTTTGCCATTAGGAGAGACATTTGGGGACTTTCTATATGTGTTTTTGAGTGTTCTATAAATAGGAAGGTCCTCCCAATGAGTTGAGAAGGATTGGTGATCACAAACCTGAAGTTTTAATGTTCTTAATTGGAAAAACTATTAAATCTGATGGGCAACCATTGTAGACGACCTTAGAGCTCAAAACTCTAGTATATCTGAGTTAAGATTGTACAATCTAGCTTTCCCTACCTAAGTTACACATATTGAAAAGTTTGGAGAGTGTGCATGATTGTTAAATCAACTGAGGAAGTTCTCTCTATTGATTTTTGCTGAATTTGTACATTTTCATACAAGGAGGTTTAAGTTACTACTACAAATCATTCATTTACACTATTGGAAGTGTCAATGGATAGTTGAGTATCCATTGAAGTCACTGGATGCGGATCTTAGACATGACCATTGGAGTCACTGTATACTAGAGCGTTCACCAGAGTCATTGGATGCAGATCATGATGTGTCCATTGAAATCATTAGACACGGGCGTATCCATCGTAGTCACTAGGTGCAGATCACTCACAGAGGAAGTTCGTCATGTAATGTAACTCTACCTTGCTTTCTAAAGGTTACAATTAGCTATATCTGTAACTTTTAGAAAACAAGTTTGGCTATATATAAGCTGAGCTAGCTTGGCTCAACTCGGAGCTCAGCATGTCATGAGCTAAGCTTAAGCCTTGTTTGAACCTCATAGAGCTGAGTGAGCATAATCAAGCTACCTTGGCTCATTAAGGGTCTTTTATGTTTGTATAATATATGTAGATATAGCTTATTCTATTTTATATTTATACATTTACTCATTAGAAAGGGTCAATAAGATTTTTTTATTTATGAACTATCGGACCTATTTCAATTAGTTATATTTGTAACCTTTAGAAAACACGTTTGGCTCATGGCTTATTGGCCTTTAAAATTCAGGCAACCGAGTTGAGTTTGAGCCAAGCTCACCTCATTCACCCCAGGCTCGAGCCTGAGCCTAGCCCTTGTGTGATGAGCTTGAATTGAGCAGGGCAAAAGTTAATTAATATGATCATTTTCATCAAAAAAATTAACAATACTAGAGAAAATCTTTGGTTAGGAGACAAGTATGGTTGAACGATGTAGGAATAGGGGGCCTTCCACATGGTTTATTGATGCAAAAGGACTTGCCTGGAAAATATGGGCTCCATCGGAATGGAATGCATCCACCCTACCTCCTAGCATGTATCTCTGTTAGCCCCTACAAATCATTTTGGTAATTAATTATCTCACACTAAGGCTATGTCTGTTTGCAAAGATTTTGATTGAAAATGAAAGATAATGTGAGAATATATATATATATTTTTGGAAAAAGTTATGTTTCATACTTGGAAAAGGATCTCCTCCACTTACATTTGTTTGTGGAGAAATTGAGGAACATAAAAATTGGGTATAGGAGATCCTTTTCCACTTGTGAAACATAACTTTCTATGAAGAAAAATTGTGTTTTCTCACACTTTCTTCCTGTTTCTGTCAAAATCTTTGCAAACAGACAAAGCCTAAGGGAAACGGTCAGCAATCCCTCCTCCCATTTCGGAAATCAACAGGTAGAAACATAATCAACGGGATGACAAACAACGCTTCTAAGGGTGTCTAACAAGCCGAGCTGAGCTGAGATTTGCCCAGCTCACTTAGGCCTGTCACACAAGGATCAGGCTTAGGCTTGGCTCGGCTCACCAAACTCTGATTGCAGTGATATTTGAGTATGAATCCATATTTAACTAGTGCGAAATGATTTTCCATGACCAATGTGTTATGTGTAGTTTTGAAGTTGGTTCATCTTTTTGGGTACCTATTTTTTTATTATTTGAGCATCTTTTTTTGACACTTTTGGTTTTGTACATATCATGTGTCAGCCCACTGTGTAGTCACATATTTCTCACATCAGCATAATGCTGGTTACAAAAGATTTTCACAATGCTGACATACTACCCAAGTGAGAAATGATCTTCTGTGACTAAAATTGGTGTGACCAATGTGTAATGCATGCCACAAACCGATCTACAATGTGATTTTGGATCGTGTGCCTCTTCTTGAGCACCTACTCTTTTTTTTTACTCCATATCCTCTCCTGATGGTTAAACTTGTGTCCATTTCTTTGGTTGACAGATGGTGCAAAAATCAATGGAAGTGAAAAAGTGAAATTGGTTTTTTTTTGCCACGTATCGACCACAAAAACAGGCAGAACTTTAGCAGAAGCTTAACTATCAGGAGAGGATCTGGCCTGCTACTATATACATGGAGATTTTTTTCATCCTTGAAACCTTATGCACAACACATGTCAGCATGTGGTGTGATCACACATTGATCACAGCAATGTTGGTCACAGGAGATTTGCTCCATACCCAAATAGGATACATACTCGGTCCCTGTCCATGCCTCAAACCTCTCGAATCTAGCTTTCAAATCCGATCATTATGATGCTATGCCCCATATGATGCCACACAGTTCCATATAACCAAGTTTAGAGCTATGTTAGTATTATTTGTATGACCCATTTGGGATTCTTGGACGGCACATATTTGTGTCGTATTAGTTCTTTGTAGTTCATCTAGATGGTTGCCGCATAGCCTCTCTAAAAGAGAAATTTTGGGTTCGATCCTGCCTATGGTTGAGGTCCTGCACTGTAATGTGTTAATCTGTGGGGCCCAAATGACCCTATCAAAATAAAAATAATAATAAATAATAAAAAAAGACTTGTTAAAATCATAAAATTAGGGTTGTCAACAAGTTGAGCTTTGTCACGCTCAGTTCAGGCTTGTCACACAAGAATCAGGCTAATCACGAGCCTAAGGTGCCAAGTTCAGGCTTGGCTTGTCTCACTAAACTGCATATCACTTTGTGCTTGAATCGTAAAGCCCAATAGCCCATGAGCTAAACCTTGTAAATATTACATATTGCTGGTTGAAACAGGCCCAATAACCCATATTTTAACAAATATACAACAACAACAACAACAAACAGCCTTATCCCAACTATTTGGGGTCGGCTACATGAATCCTGTTACGCCATTCC
>JAOXJP010230642.1:0-10756 GCA_025762735.1 Platanus orientalis
CATACGGAAGGATGTCCAAGACGTTACAAACACTTCTAAAGGTGTCCATTCGAAATCTATAGATAAAAGGGTAATTTGCATGTTAAAGATCTAAAATCTCTCTCTCTGAGTCTATTATTTCTTTAGGTTTGAAATACACTCATTGTCATTTGCTATGGATCTTCTTATATTGTACGGTTCCAAGAAAACCGTGTCATTGAATTTTGGGATAGTCATTGGAGAGCCCCTTCCGCATCAGAATATAGGGAGGTGAATACATGGTTTTAAATCTCGGACGATCCTTATCTAGGTCCGGTCCAATACTCACATGTAAATCGTGATCCCTTTGGTATCGGACTATTCCATCTCCGTATCGGACGATACGACACTGGATCGTTTCGGATTGTTCCATATTGGACGATCTAGAGATGGTATCAGACGATACACTTGAAAAAATTGACTCAATGATATTGGCATCTAGATTGAACGATATGGATCGGGCGATCTGATCTGTGATCCAGATCGTTTTCCTGAACACAGATGTTAAAAATTGTTTTTTTTTGGGGGGGGGATTTCGCATAGAAACCCCCCAAACTCGTTGTGAACCTCTCCAAAATAATTATTGTTGCTAGAAAATTATTCCCTTGCTTAAATCTTGCAATCATTTGGAAAAAAAAATTCAAATATTGAAGATTTAAAAGATCAAATAAGGTTTTTTAGTATTCTTTGCAAGTTTGCATTAACGGTGAGTTTTTTTAATTTCTTTTTCAAATTTAGTTCTTTTTTTAAAAAAAATCAGTAGATCTACACAAATAGATGCTAGATTTACTAATTTCATGCATAAAAAACATGATTTGATCTATGTTTTGAAGATCTAAATACATTTTTGTTGAAAATGAAAAAAAAAAACAAAAATTAGGAAATAAAATAAAATAAAAAGATTTGGATGTGCTTGTGATAAAATGACCATGAATTTGTGGGTTTGGGATCAAAACCCACCGATTCATGGTGTTAATCGAAAATTTGAATTTTTTTATTAATTATTTAATAATCCAAAATTTTTTAAAAATATATTTTTTACAAAAAGAAATGTAATTAGTTTATAAGTTCTACATTAATAATGTTCTAAAAAAATACATTGATTCATGCCTTCATGGTGTTAATTGAAATTTCAAAAAAAATTAATTATTTAATAATTCAAAAATAGAAAAAAATTATTTTTGAAAAAAAATATAATTAGTTTATAAGTTCTACATTAATAATGTTCTAAAAAAAGACATGGATACACTGATGATGTGGAGGCACGACTGCATTCCATAGATATGAGTGATACTAGATCATTCTCACATGATGGTAGACACCTTCAGTCTTATTATCAGTTGCGGTATGCTGACAAGTCGAGCTCTACTAGTCAATATCATCCACGAGCACGACCACATATAGATTTCTTTCCACCACCACCAATGCAGTTTGGTTGTGAACATGTTGACGAATCCAACTCTAGTAGCCAGTCTTATTCACCACAATTTATTAATTTTTTTCCACCACCAATGCAATTGGGAGAGAACGTTGGAGACTCAAGCCAATCTTATGTGCCACAACCATATCCTGGTTTATTTCCACCCCAGATGCAGTTTAGAGGGAATTTTGGCCAGTCAAACTCTAGCCAATCTAATCCACTACAGATGCAATTTGAATTTGGAGAGTATGGTGCCTCTATTCCTCAGATACAACCACCATATCTAGTCATTGTTCTATCATCAAATTCATTTGTACCATTTGACCCTAGAGCTACAAAGTCAGAGACAAGTTCTAGAGGCAGTCATAGTCATTGATGTCGTTGGCATCATGATGTGTCAGTTTCTCTTCCTCCACCTACAAGGTGGGATGAGCTTCAACCTTCTCAAGAACACAATTTTAGAGAGTTTATGAGCTTTCATTTTAATTTTAATGAGTCATGTGCAATGTCATCTCCATACGTTCATGAATATCGGCAAGATTCTAATGAAGATTATGTTCCTGATCCACTGCGGCGTTCATGGTGGAAATGGTGATACCATGCTAGGTATGTTTATATATTTCATCATTATTTATTTATTATTTTGTATATTTTGATTTTTATGCATTAGAAGTAAGCATATTGGATGTTTCCTTATGAAATATATAATATTGATATTTATACATTATACAATATATATACTCGTAAGTTCGTAACAGTGTTTATTCATGTATGATGCACCTAACATACTTAAAATTTAGTTTTTTTCAGTCGAACTTTTCATGAAAAGCATTATAAGAATTTTATGGATTTTTAGGAATTTTTTTTCAAAATTTTTTTTTTTTACTTTGGATCGGGTTCAGATCGAACAATTTACCGATCCGTATCAATTTTGGGCATGGACGATCCGTTCCACCAATCCTAGAATTAAAATCATAGGTGAATATGGTTAAAGATAGTACCTTTTGGGATGCCTTAGCACAAATCAATAAGAGCAATCTTACTATTTCTTATTTTATTGTTATTTGATTTTAAACCTTTTTTGTTGTTTATTTACAAGTGATTCTAATTCTTTCATTTGATTAATTTTCTAAAATAGAAGAATTGTTCATAAAAGTTTCTATATTGCCTTCCATATCATTGATTAGTTTCTGGATTGATTTATAGTTTAAAATCATTGTTTAACAATAATCTTAATGGTAATATAGTTGTTAAACTTGATGGACTTCCCTATTCCTAATGTGAGCAAGATATAATATTTCAATGATTCTCATTTCAAGAGATGGGAAGAGAGAGTTCACTTCCTACTTGAAATGGTGGGTCAAGGTTTGAAGAAAATTAGAACAATATGAACCCACAAGGTCATATTATAGTTAAATATGGAAAAAATATAACAAAATTTGCAGACATGTAATTTTGAGTGCCATAACTAGTATGTTATATGATATTTACAGTAAATTAGAAATTGTGACTGAAATTTGGAATAGTTTACTGAAGAAATATACAGTAGAAAACGTAAGAACTAGAAATTATACTATTAGAAAATTCTTGGAGTTCAAAATGGTAGAAAATTAACCAATGACTTTGCAATTAAATTATTTCAGTTGATGGTCAATGAGTTGGCCACTAGAAATATGTTATTGTTTGAATTTTGTTGTTGTTGCATCACTTATTGAGAAGTTTCCACCATCTTGGAAAGAATACAAAAACAACATCAAACAAAAGAGTAAAGATATAAGCCTTAAGGAAATTATAATCAGTATATAAATGGAACAAACTAATAGAGACGGGTATGCATTAGAAATGGTGAATGAATCTATTTTTAAATCCAATTTGATAGAAAAACTTGGAAAAATTATGAAATTAGAAGCATTAGAAAATTTAAGAAACCTTTCGATAAAAAGTTTGAGAAAAATAAAACTAATAAAAACTATTTTAACTATAGAGTGTTTTATTTGTGAGAAAACAGGATACAAAGCTGGATTTTGTAAACAACCAAAAAACAAAGGAAAAGTTGAAAAAAGTAAGGTGAACTTGACCAAAATGGAAATGATAGTGGCAATTATCATAGAAGCAAATATGATTAATAATGCAAAGGCTTGGGTGTTAGACACTAACACTATCAAAAACATATACAGTGATAGAAGTACATTCACATCATACACTCCAACAAGTGATGGAGAAGTGTACTTGAAAAATTTTAGAACATTGTTTGTTGATGGAAGGTGCCTTTTCAGCTTATTTTTAGAAATGTCGTGACATTAAATGATGTGTTGTATGTAAAAGACATTTTCCACAACCTTGCGTCAGGAAGTTTACTTGGAAGAGTCGGAATAAAACTTATGTTTAAATCTAAGAAAGTAATACTGACCAAGAACAATGTATTCCTTGAAGAAAGATATTGTACTTCAAAATTGTATGTACTTTACATTTCATAAATAATAAAATTTAGTTCTTCTTTGCCTTATACAATTGACTTTATGGATTTATGGCATGGTAGACTAGGACAGATAAATTAAACTTATATTAATAAGTTAAAACAAGTTGGAATAATTCATAATTTAAACAATAATGAATTACAAATATGTGAAATATGTGTCAAATCAAAATTTACTAAGAAAACACATAATCAATTGTATGAAAAAATGAATTTTTTAGAATTAATTCATAGTGATTTAAGAGATCTAAAATGAACTTTGACTAGAGGAGAAATTTTTTAGTGTAGAATATTTGTAGATGACTATTTCTCTCTCTCTTTTTTTTTGTTAACCTGTAGATGACTATTTTGAGTTCACAGAACTTTATCTTTTCATAACAAAAGATGAAATTACGAAAACGTTCATTACATATAAAGCTAAGGTAGAAAATCAATTAAACAAGAAATAAAGAGATTAAGAACCGATAAGAGAGGTGAGTATGAATCAACCCAATTAAGAAAGTTTTGTGAAAGCTATGATAGTGTATAAGACTACTGCACCATATACAAAATATATATTATCTACCTATCATATATAAAACAGAGTTCCACATAAGAAAATGGGTAAAACTCCATATGAATTATAGAAATGTCATACACCCAATCTTAAATAATTAACAGTATGTGGATGTTTACCCAAAGTGTGTCTACCTATATCTAATAAAAAGAAAAAGAAAAAAAAAAAAGGATCAAAGACATCCAAATGTGTGTCTATGGGGTATGTAGAAAATAGTATTGCATACAGGTTCTTAGTTAGTAAAACAGAAATAATGTTTTAGAGCCAAGTACAATGATAGAGGCAAATGATGTTGAATTCTTTGAAGATATATTTCCAATGAAAAATAAATCTTCTAATAATGTAGAAAACAGAAACAAAGAAAAGGTAATAGTAGAAAATGAATTATAAGATGTTCTTGAGGTTCAATATAGCAAAAGAATTAGAAAAACAACTTACATAGAAGATGATTATTTCATCTATCTCATAGATAATGATACTAAGAATTATAAAGAAACCATAAGATCACCAGATGCAGTATTTTGGAAAGACGCAATAAGTAGTGAGTTGGAATCAATTATAGCAAATCATACTTGGGAAATAATGGAATTATTTATAGATATTGAATCCATAGGTTGCACATGTGTATTTAGGAAGAAACTAAAACTAGATGATACAATAGACAAATTTAAAACTATATTGGTAACTTTAGGTTGTGGATAGAAAGAAGATGTCAATTACTTTGACATATATGCTTTTGTGGGAAAAAATATAATAATAAAAGTGTTGTTTGTAATTGCTATAATCCATAAGTTGATTATATATCAAATGGATGTTAAAACAATATTTCTAAATGTGGATATAGAAGAAGAAATCTATATGAAACAACTTAAAGGTTTTATTGTGCCGGAACAAAAACAGAAAGTGTGTAGATTAGTAAAGTCTTTATATGGATTTAAACAAACACCTAAACAATGACACAAAAAAGTTAACTACATTAACATCAAATGGATTCATCATTAATGAATTAGATAGGTGTAATAATTTATCTTTACGTAGATGACATGTTAATCTTGGGAACTAGTTTAAAAATAGTTAAATCTACAAATAATTTTTTTTCATTAAAATTTGAATTGAAATATTTAGGAGAGGTAGATGTAATCTTCAAAATCAAAATCATGAGAAATAATAATGAATTGATGTTAAATCAGTCACCTAATATATACAAAATATTAAGGAAATTTGGATACTTTGATAGTAGTCCTATGTTTATTTCATAGATTCTAATATACACTTAAGGAAAAATGTGAGGGGTCCAATAGCCCAAATAAAGTATACTAAAGCAATAGACAATTTAACATATTTGTCAAACTATACTAGATTTGATATAGCATGTGCTACAGGTAGATTGAGTAGATATACTCATAATCCAAATGACATTCATTAGTATGCAATAGTCAAGTTATTTAAATGCTTGAAAGACACAACTAACTACAGTTTATGTTATAATGGTATACCTCTAGTTTTAGAAGGATACTGTGACACGAATTGGATATCTGATACAATTGATACTAAATCAACGAGTAGATATGTGTTCCCTCTTAGTGGAGGTATAGTATTTTGAAAGTCAACCAATCAGACTAAAACACATTCGACAATAGAAGTTGAGTTCATTGCTTTAGAGAAGGTAGGAGCTGAAGTTCAGTGGCTAAGGAATCTCTTAGCAGATATTTCCAATGGAATAAATTGGTTTAATTCGTGTCAATACTTTGTGATAATTAAATAACTATGATCAAAGCTAAAAATAGTACGTACAATGGAAAGAATAGGCACGTACACCTAAGACATAATATTGTGAGAAGAATGTTGAATGATAGTATTATATCACTAAATTTTGTAAGTTCAAAAAGGAATTTAACTGATCTTCTGACAAAACCACTTGATAGGAAGATGGTGAGAGATACATCGAAGGGGATGTGATTGATAGTTGAATCGTGAGTTAAATGTGATGGTAACCCAACCTATGCGATTGGAGATCCCATGAAGTAGATTTCAAATGGGTAATAACAAGTTGTTGGATAACTTGTAGAGCACTGTCATGTGAATGCTTAAGCTCTTAAGTTTCTTTCTATTATATAGATAGTGTATAAACTACAACATAGTTGATGATGAGCTATTGAACTCTTAATGCTTTCATAGCCTATGGGTGGTGCAGTTAGTTGCAGTTCATGCTTGATGAATTTACCTATGTGAGTGTGAAAGTGGGGTCGCTTCCCATGAGAGCTTAGGATAAGTTCACTAGAGTGCTCATGAAACTAAGAATGATGCAATGCCGAAATGTGTCAAACCATATAAAATGACAAATTATGAAAAAATTAAACGTGGGCTATATATTTAGTAGATTTACACAAATGAAGAATGGTTCAAACTCTACAAACTCTACAAGGCTCTAGTAAATTATAGTAAATCCTAACTTGTATATCTTTAGTATCGGTTCAAAGGCCAAAATACAATGGTATCATTGCATTCAGCTTTTATTGGTTCAAATCTGAGTTGATTTTTTTTTTTTTTATATTTTGAATATGTGGGGGAGAGATTGTTGTATTAAAGATTCAAAAGATTAAATCCTTTGATACATTGGACCGATCCAAATATTTTGGATCAGTCCAGCTGTACGAAATTTGAGAAAATGGTCCGACTTGAATGTTTACTCTTTTGAATGGTTGTTCAATGTATCTTCAATGTATCTACAAACACAAGTGGATGACTGATTCACATGAAAGGGTGCCTCAGATGTCTACAAACACTTTTTAAATGTGTCCACTTGAAATCTATAATAAAAAGGTGATTTGCACGTTAAAGATATGAAAAACTCTTTCACTCTCTCTTTTTGTTTTCTATATGAATATTGAGTTTCTAAGAAAAAACAATCATTGTTTTCTTTGAGAATTGAGTCTTTTATTTCTTTGAGTTGAAATCACACTCGTTGCCATTCGTTGTGAATCTTCTTATATTGTGTGTATCCAAGAAGACCGTGCCATTGGATTCTGCCATCCTGGGACCATAGCTATCAAACCTAGATCAAACATTAACCATATAAGAACATGGGTCACCTAATCATCGGTTTAACTAGTGGGTCATTGGTCAAACCATAAGGTCAATTAAAAAAATAAAATATTTTATAAAATATAAGAAAATATGTTGGAAAAATTATATAACACATTCTTGAAAATAATGTCCATAAACAAAAAGACATACATAAATATGCATTACAAAAATGAAGAATTATTAATCTTGATGATAGGAACAAAGCAGGAGATTGTTGCATGGTCTAGTGGTTAAGACATTGGACTCTAAATCTAGTAACTTGAGTTCATCTGTTGATAGAACATGTTTTTTTTTTTTTTTTTGTCCTTTTTAATCCAATAATCCAAGTTCAGAATATGGTCTAACTGGCCAGGTTGGACTATTTAACTCATCGGGTTTGACTAGGTTTGATCGGGTTTAGTACAAAAATAATTTAATTATCAACTTGGACCAGTTGAGGTGCCAAATCACTGGGTTGTCGGTTTGACCAGCCAGTCCAGTCCATGTTTAATGACTATGCCTGAGACGGTCCCCAAAAAACCCCTTTTACATCAAAATAGAGGGAGGCAAATAACATTAAGGATAGTGCCTTGTAGTATACCTCGGCACAAATCAATTAGAGCATTCTAACTCTTTCTTGTTTCACTGTTCTTTGATTTATAACATTTTTCTGTTGTTTATTTACAAGTGATTCTAATTCTTTCACTTGATTAATTTTTGAAATAGATTAATTGTTTATAAAGGTTTCTGTATTGCCTTCAATATCATTGATTAGCTTCTGCATTGATTCATAGTTTGAAATCATTGTTTAACAACAGTTACACCATTGAATGACTCTCATCCTACTATATTTTTGGACCATTATAATGTTAATGATTTCATATTATTTCATCTTTGCTTATAAACTAGCAAAATTATAATATAAAAAAAAAGCACAACAATGATAGTTAGAACCATTACAAAGGTAAATAGTGGCCATAGGACAACATTTTTTTATTAGATATTTGTTTTAGCTTTTGTTGTTTTGAAGCTTGATGATAAACATCTCATCTCTTGTCGTTTACAAAGAATCATATCAATAAGATAAAGGTGCTCATGTTTGTTTTTGGCGATGCCAAGAATAGGGACCCACTTGCAGATAATTAGCTTTTCAAAGTTGATACATTTTGGCGAGGAACCCCCACATATGTACATAGCACATTGAATCAGCATGGGGCTCGTGTGTATATGTACATGCCTCCTTTTCATTTTTGCTGCGTTTCCGTGACCGGCCTCCCAGTAGGTGTGCAGTCCTCATACCTTTGAGCAGCAACACTCATTTGATTGGTCATAAGATTGCACTGGTCCCATCTCGATGGTGATCTTCCAACCAATATTATGGCATGTCATGTGGTAGCATTGAAGATGTACACAATCAACTCAAGTCAAAACCCGCATCAGCATTTATTGCATACATCAATTTCATTTCCAGATGTTCTTTACTGCATCACGAACGTCCACATGAAAAAGCAGAAATGTAACAAACATGTAGAAAAACTAGATTATGTGTGAATACTGCAAGGCAAGTGCCACGCTATTACACATCAACCCCCTATGGAATTGTGTGACAGAAGTTGGATCGATGCTGTAAAAGGACTTAAAATATGTTTTGGAACTTGGACAGGGAGACTTTGGCTGCAACCATCAAAGATATTTTAATTCTTTTGCCTAAGAAAAGGATATTGGTGAATGGTTAAGAAGAGAGTATATACCATAGTTGTAGACTCAAGGTGTGAAGCTTGCTTCTTGGGAAACTCATTTGGGAAGCTAATTTGATTCGGCTTCCCCAAACATGGGGAACGACTATAAACATTAGGGGAAGTGACTGTGCAGTTTTTTGTTTAGTTTGTTTTTTTATTTTTTTTTATGCAAAGTCCATGCTATTGATATTAAATACAACAGTTTTCTATGGGTTTAACATTGATTTTGTAGCAAAAAATATGGAATTTAATATTGATTCATTCCATTCCAATAACATAGATTTAAATATGACATTATCCTATAAGGTCTTTTAGTTTCTGATTTGAAGATGCCTAGTTATCCACAAAATCTTATGTAAGGTAAAATAAGGTATGGCCTCATATATATATATATATATATATATTTCATTTCTAGTCATTTCAAAACATTTTTTCTAATGGTATTGAAGTTGCTCTCAAATTGCACTTGCTTCCTAATAGCTTTCTATTTGTTCTTCAGTTGCTTCTCACTTCACAATGATTAGTTGAGCCTTGCTTCCCGCTTCACACTTTTGCATCACTTCTTGCTTTCGTTTCTCTCTCTGGAAACTACGCTATATACTGCAGACGACTACAATTATCTACTACTAAGATTACTTTTCAATCTAGAGACTGTAGAGCTCTAATCACCAGCATGTGTGCCACATATACTGGTATCATCTGTGGATGGCATTACTGTCCGTAAGATTTGAACTACAAATTGTGGCCCCCCAATTTGATAGGTCATAATTAGCATATTCTTTATTTAAAACTTTCTTTTTTTATATGCGATATGAGTACAAAGTAGTTGGGAGAAGGCTTTGTTGTTGTTGTTGTGAGATATGAGAGATTGAGTACCGTTACACACCTTTTATAGGGAGGAAGCTTTAGAAGATTCATGCAAGTTGCTGATGTTGGTAACCGGTCAAGAGGTTCTTCAGAAGCATCACCGGCAGCCCTGCATTTAAAAGGGTTCCAATCAACAACCAAGTATCTGCAAGGGAGAGAGAGAGAGAGAGAGTATAGCTATTGAATAACTACCTTTGTATGCAGAATAGAGGCTCCAAATACTTGAAGCCAAGCAATGGTCCTCGGGAGCATCCAGTCACAAACCTGCAAAAAGCCACTGTTTATTTAATCATCGTTTCTGACAGTTAATTGAATTTATTAGCCTTACTAGTTTACCAAAAAGAGCATCACAGGGGTGTCTGATATGGCTGCTGCAAGCTTAGTTGTAAAATTTGTTTAGTTAGTCATATATCAGTATTTTGGTGTTTGGACCAAAATCTGTAAAAAAAATTTTGGTAAATAATTATTTTAGTAATAATGTGAATAAATAAACATGGTTAATTATATTTAATTACATTTAAAATTACTTATTAACATAATAATTAAATACTCTAAACTTCATTTTAATTATTTTGGAAATATTTACTTATTAATACTGTTTTTAATGTCAAAAC
>JAOXJP010230643.1:0-10755 GCA_025762735.1 Platanus orientalis
ACACTGCTATTGCCTTTTTTGATATAGGTGTTGCTGCCTCCATCATTAACCCAAAACTTCTCCCTCACTCTCATTGGTAATCTTGTTCCTAACAATTTCGGGCTGCCAATGGAGCCCATTTTGAAATTGACCGAATCAACAAACCCATCCTAATCCAACTTTTTCCAACCCTAACCATCCAACACCGAGTTTTTGGATCATCTCTATCAGGAAAAGATTTGATCATTGATTTTGATATTCTGCACACTATCCCACATTTGAGATGGACTGCAGAAGGATTAAGATATAAAGATTATTGTCTTCCATGGTCCTCAGTCCCAAACCTATACATTCACCATATTGACCCGGATCCATTTTTCCAAATCACATATGATCTTTTAACCTACCATTATGCAGATTCCCACAGTGAATTCCTTACTAAACATCCAAATCCGCTTTGGCAGAATCCTCAATTCTGTGTTCGTCTTCCTTTTAAACTTAATGAAGACATTAACCCAACTAAGGCCAGTCATCGGGGCATGAACCCGACCCATTATGCCTTAGCTATTCAAGAACTCCAACAGCTTAAGCAAGAGAGATTGATCGAACCCACTTCATTACCTTGGGCTTGTGAAGCCTTTTATGTCAATAAAAGAGCAGAACAGGCAAGAGACAAGCTTCGCCTTGTCATCAACTATCAGCCCTTGAATCATTTCCTAGCTGATGACAAATTCTCTATCCCTCAGAGGTCCTCACTTTTCCAACACCTCACCAAGGCCCTAGTGTTTTCCAAATTT
This sequence comes from Platanus orientalis, assembly GCA_025762735.1. Lineage (NCBI taxonomy): Eukaryota > Viridiplantae > Streptophyta > Magnoliopsida > Proteales > Platanaceae > Platanus > Platanus orientalis. Next base: position 777 of record JAOXJP010230643.1, read on the forward strand.
GACCTCAAAGCAGTATTTTGGCAACTTGGGATAGATCCAGCTGACAGACCCAAAATAGTATTTTCCATTCCAAACCATCACTTTCAGTGGACAGCTATGCCCTTTGGCTTGAAAAATGCACCATCCCATTTTCAAAAAGCCATGGTCACCATTTTTCAGCCCATTTTAAATAATGCTTTGATTTATATTAATGATATCCCCCTGTTTTCTCCTGACCAACAGGCTTATCTTCATCTTCTCAAAGAATTCAAGGATATCCTCTACAGATATGGCATCATGTTGTCAAAGAAAAAGATGTTCATCGCAGTCACAAAAGTTAATTTTATTGGCATGCACATAATCAATGGATAATATACATTGCAACCCCACATTTCAAAGGCCCTCAACGAGTTTCCTGATAAGCTGACATCTGTCAAACAAATTCAGCAGTTCCTAGGACTTGTGAACTATATGGCTGACTTTATTCCTCACATTGTCAAATATTGAGGCCCTCTATCATAACTTCTCAAGAAAAATCCCCCTCTATGGGATCAGAATTATACTATAGCAGTTTGCAAGCTGAAGTAGCTTTCAGCAAAGCTCCCTCCTTTGTAGATACCCGGAGATGGTCATCGCATACTACAAACAGATGTTAGTCATAAACAATGGGGAGTTGTTCTCTTTGAAGAACTCCAAGGTGTCAGAAAACCATGTGGATACAAAAGCGGATCTTTCACAGAAGTAGAAGCAAGTTATCACTCCACATTCAAAGAAATCCTTGCAGTAAAAAGAGCTATTGAAAAATTCCAATTTCATTTAATTGGCCACCGCTTCACAGTAGAAATGGACATGAGTGCATTCCCCAGAATGTTTCACTTCCAGAAAAAATTGTTACCCCATCCTCAGCTCCTTAAATGGGCACAGTGGTTTTCCAGATGGGATTTTCAGGTCAAAAACATTAAAGGAACTCATAACATTCTTGCTGACTACTTCTCTCGTAAACCTCTCCAGTCTGTAATGCCCATTCCTTTGGTTTACCCCCTTGAACCTATTCATAATCTTCCCTTTGAAGTAAGAACCACAGTTCTTGAATTCCTTCAATACAAAAGAAGTGAAAATAATTTTCAAAAATATTTAGAGATCTCCATTTTCAATAATGGAAGGATTTTCAAGCATCTCCCTCATCCAGACTACCCATTTCTTATACCTCATTGCCTCCGCAACTACTACCATGTTCCCTCTGAAACCTTGTGTTACCTTTGGTATCTGTTTGAAGCATATACTATTGTCTTTATTTTTTATGTTCCTCGTCTATATGCTTACCTAAATCATTGTCAAATAAACCTAGGCCCTACCATCAATCAAGCAGGTTTAATGAAGTTCCTTAAATGGTTTCATCCCATCACCACCTGGCAGCAAATGTTGCAGGTTCACCATAAAAAATATGCCATCATCACGTTCAAAAATCCTACAAACATAATTCAAGATGATGAAGAAATGGTGTATTATACTCATGATCCCTGTACTGAAATACTTTACTGGTTTTCCTACAACCTTGCTGATGAATACAGTCTCCATCCAGCTGACTTGGGATTGTTCAAAGACCACATGTGCACCCTCAATCAAAGAAACTATGCAGAGATACCTGTCATGATTGCAACAGATCCTTTTGCGGATCCACAACATCCCATCTCAGAACGCTTGTTTAATAGTCTGTTGGCGTTCTTTGACCGTACTAGATTCCTTGGAGAAAGTTCAGCTGAGCCATCACCTTTTGTTGGATTGGGATGACCCCGCCGACCTTGACAATAACTAAAGGAGACATGTCATCCACTTCACGTGAAGCCCATAAGCCTTCACATGATCGCAGCTTTTTGTGATGAAAAAGTCTGTAGTGTATGTGGTGAATTATAAGTTGACAAATGTTGTGTTGAAGGTTAAAAATGTCCAAAAAAAGAGTTGAGATGAAAAAGTAGGTATAAAAAATTAGTATATCAATTAGTTAAAGAGTTTAATATAGAAGAGCTCTTTACTTCAATTATTGTAAAAAGTAATTTTTTTGAAATTTTATGGGTCGTGAGCCTGGCCCGAAGCCTGATAAAATAACTATGGTTGAGCTTGGTCTTAAATATTCTAAAAATATTTGGACCCGAGCCCGGCCCAAGCCTAAAATTACTATAGCAGGTCAAATCCCATGCCTACCATGGCCCAATCCAAACATGGCCCATACACACCCCTAAGCCTAGCTAGCTTGGCTCAGAGCTCGGTTCGTCATGAGTTGACCTTGAGTCTTGTTCGAAGCTTACAAAGTTGAGTTTCCTTTTTTTTTTTTTTTGTTAAGTAATATGTCTTATAATAACGATAATCTTAGTTAGGGGCAGCCCCCAACAATACAAGCATTGGAGAGGATAGGTTCGATCAACCAATCGGGTGGCTTTTCTTCCCATTCCTCCCTTAAATTTGAAAGTAAGGCCATATTGGCAAGCATGTGGGCACGTTTGTTAACATCTCTCCTTGACTAAGAATAATAATACTCCCAAACCTGCATGCTAAGTTTTTATAATCCTAAATAATACACTTGATGAACCATTGACATGAGTCCAAATTGTTCTTGAGACTTGAGAGAATCAATGACAACAGAGCAATAAACTCTAAGACAATATCAATTACTAGGGTTGCAAGTTATCCGAAAAATGACTGTGTTCCAGTCTGCATCCGATCAGAAATAAGCTTATCCAGTCCGTTTATACAAATATCCGTTATAAACGGATAAGATACTGATATATTGATCCATTTTGTTAAATATATGTTTCGTTAAAATGTAACAATATATAGAATATAGAGAATAGACTATTGGATTTAAAACTAATCCAACAATCTTAAAATAGCCTAATAACTAAAATCCTTTAAAATATATAAACTCTTTACTTCATAACTGTTCTATCTTGGTCCATGGCGGCACCCACAGGTACTACCACAACTATGCCTCAACGGAGGAAGTTCACACCCACCACATAGGAAAAAAGGTAGTATTTTTCTCCATCCGACATCGTGGCTAGGCCATACGGCATCGGAGATTTTGGCAAGGATGGACATGGGGTAGGGTAGACTGAACTAGTGACAATGACGACATATATGGAATTGCTTTTTTTTTTCTCTTCCGGATTCGAAATTCGGTCCGAAATCCAAATTATTTAAGCGGTTAGGATATGGTGTAATTTTACAATATCTGTTAAAATAGGGTATAGAAACGGATATGCTCATATCCATTCCAAATCCGATCCGTTTACAACCCTACCCTATAAGAGAGGGATTTGATAAGATCACATATTCTAATTGTCACGACCCGAATCGATGGGTCATGTTTTCGAGTCCGAATCTGGATTCGGGACACGGATGACACACTCTGAACCCATATCTCATGGTGGGGAGATCCCGTTTTCATAGCGTGACACTTAATCACTCTTCATGACAAATTCCACATAAATAAAATTCTTTTGCTTTTATCTATTTAAGTCCCTTTAATAAAAAAACATTGTAGTGGAATAATAAAAACAATAAGTTAAACCAAAGTACAGCGAAAAAAATATCATATCCATATCCTTACTAATCCAAAGTAAATGACATTGACATGTCAATAACAATACAATAATCGTCGCCCAAAAAGGAGCATAACAAGGTACCAAAATAAGAGTACATCTCCAATATAAAGTGTGCTAAAAACTTAAAAAGTAAAATGGGTGTCTAGCCACCCAACTCGTCACTTATCCACATCCCAAGCAACCACAACAAAACCTGTCCTCCTACTCTTTTATCTGTAAGATGGTGTTAATTGGAGTAAGCTTGACCAGCTTAACGAAAGGGTATACGGTTTATGCCACACAAAGAAGGCTAAAGATAATCACAATAACAAATAAGATGAACCAATATAGGGTAAGGAATTAGAAAGTGTCTGTGAGTGCATCAAATGTATTAAACATATATCATTACTATGATTAGAGTATGCACATGCCACAAGATAATCATATGAGTATCTAAAGTGAATCAAACCGAATCATGCATATACTACATGCTATATATCATATGTTAAATACTATATTCCATATGTTAACCCATAAGGGTCTCCGTCAAATACCGAAATCAAATGTAAATAATCTTACATTGGGTCTCCAACAAAATCAAAAGTGAATACAAATGAACCATGAAGGGTCTTCACCAAATCTAAAACACGTAACCTATGTAAGTCTCCCGCAAAACATAACATATAACTATGTAAGGTCTCTGGCAAAACATATCTATAACTCATATAGGATCTCTGACAAAACATATCATATGCATATATTGGTCCACTAGGGCCATCTTCACCTGTTGATGTGACTTAGAGATTGGGTACCTGATGGCACCATTTAAAGGTCAGTGACTAGGCATACATATATTGGACCATTAGGGTCATCTTCACCTATTAGTGCAACCTGGTGATTGGGTATCCAATGACACCATTTATAAAGTTCGGTGACTAGGCATGCATTTATTGGACCATTAGGGCCGTCTTCATCTATTAATGTGACCTAGTGATTGGATACTTGAGGACAAATAAGGTCAACCCACAAAGGGGTCTCCAGACCCAAGAAGGGAAACTCACATAAGGTGTCACGACTCGAATCTGTGGGCCATGATGTGGGCTCAAATCCAGATCTGTGACACTAGGTAACACATCCCTAACCTATATCTCATAGTTAAGAGATCTCGTGTTCAGAGTGTGGCACACCTTTCTCCTATTAACTTCACTTTTCCATATAAATTGATTACTTCTCTTTTATCCAATTAAGTCCATTTAGCAAAACACATCGAGTGGAATATAAACAACAATAAACTAAATCAAGTGCAACAAAAATATATAAACATCATGTCTAAAATCTCTAGTGATCCAATAATAAAGGGCCTCAACATGCCCACAACAACATGTATATCATTGCCTAAACGGGCACATCCAAAGTATTAAAAAAGAATACATTTCCACCAAAAAGTAAACTAAACATAAATGTAAAGATAGGGGCTAAAATGTCCAACTCTTCATACCGCCGCATCCCAAACGGCCTCTATAAATACCTATCCTCCAAGACTCCATCTGTGGGTGGTGTCAATTTTGGGTAAACTTAACGGGCTTAAAGAAAATGTATGCAATTTATGCCACACAAAGGATTTCAAAGAATATCATAGTAGCAAATAGGATGAATCAAGGTAGTAAGGAATCAAAGTGCTGATACGAGTGCATTGAATGTGCCAAACATGTATCTTTACTATGATTCAAGTATGCATATGTCACAAGATAACCATATGAGTGTCTAAAGTACACCAAACCAAAACATGCATATATTATATACGATATACTACATGTTAACCCGTAAGGGTTTCCATCAAATGCTAAAACCATATGTAAATGATCTCACATTAGGTCTCAAACTAAACCAAATCGTACAACCCAAGTAAGGGTTTCCGACAAACAAAGCATATAATCCATGTTAGGTCTCTGATAAAGTAAAACATAAATCCCACATAGGGTTTTTCAATAAAAACAAAACCATGAGTTGGGCCGTCAGGGCTGTCTTCACCTATTGATGTGACCTGGTGATTGGGTACTTGAAAAGTCTAAGCAAGTATATAGCCCCTTCGCTTATTGATGTGATTTGGCAGTAGGATACCTGCAATGCCTAGGCAAGTATATAGCTCATTCTTCTATTAATGTGACCCAATAGTAAGATACATGAAATGCCTAAGAAAGTACATAGCCATTTCGCCTATTTATGTCACCCAGTAGTAGGATACCTAAAATGCCTAGGTAAGTATTGTAAATGTAATATATTGTAAATCCCATGAATTGTAAAATACATATTTTGTATAGACTAAGACATGAATAGAGTCATGTTAGAATGTAGGAGGTCCTTGAGTCAAAGCATCATGAAGATCATCATCAAGTGTCAAGAAAGCCTCAAGAGATCAATCTAGCAGTCGGCAAGTCATCCTGAAGGATTCGAGCACTACTCCGAGCCTTATTCAGGTAAATCAGGTATTGTATGGTTGTCTAAGTGAATCAAGGGTCTGATAAGGGTTTCCCAAGGTCTACGGACCTTGGAGGGATAAAGTCCTTTGTAGCATTCCCAAGCATTTATAAGGGATTATAGAGAATTTGGATCGATCCAGGATCGAACCACTACAATCCAAATGGTTTGAATCAAACCAAACTTATTTGGATCGATCTAGGATCAATCCAGCAACTTTTGGGTTGCATGATATGTCTGTTTGTTGCACTTAGATCGATCCAAAGTTGCGGAAACACTATATAATGGTCTAAACTTTAAAAAACAATTTCTAATCAATGACTAAGATCTTTTGACCATTTGGGAAGGTTCTAATCCAATGGATATGAACCATTTTAGTTCAATATATAAAGAGAAGAACTCAAATGAGCAAGGTAATGGTCATGATCAAAAACCACAACTCTCTTGCTTGTTTTGGGAAATTCATAGAGATTCAACTCTCTAAAACTATTGAGAATCTCTTTCTAAGCCTAGATAGGAAAATTTATATCTCATTGACCATTCCTAGCATTCTCTCTACATTGCTAAGTCAAATCTTGAAAAAGAATGTACCAAGGGTTATCTAAACCCTTGAGAAGTAAGGTGGACATGATAGTCACATTTTACTCGAGAAGGAGCAACCCATCAAGATTGGCTTTCTAGTTTGAAGAGCCAACTGAAAAGTACTTGGGGAGCAATAGTTACATCTTGCTCAAGAATGAGCAACCCCAACTTGTGTACAAGGCAACATCAACCTACAAAGAGGTAAATCTTACATTTAACTTTTATTAGAAGTTATTTATACCTCTCCCGCCAAAGACACTGAGAGAATTAACATTACCGTCATAAACACTAGTAGTGTGCACCCAAATCTCTTCCGCCGAAGACACCAGAAGAGTAGATCATAGACCACACCAGTCGAAGACACCGGGTGTAGCTTGGATTTTGTTAATTTTATCCTTGATTGTATTGACTTCAATCTTAATAAAATTACATAGCTCGTGTTGAGCTTTTGAAAGTGGATGTAGGTCATTGTACCGAACGACTAGACATCTTGTGTACATGTGTGATTGTTTGTGGTTTGCTTTCTCATTCACCATTTACATTATCAAGCACTATACATACTGAATTAACCTCACTTATAGAAAAATTGAATATATTCATATTCATGCGCACAATTACATTGTAATTAAATACCAGGACAATTTAATCAACAAAGTAATAAGTGAATTTGGGACAACATAAAAAGAATTTTCAAATAATCCTATTCACCCTCCTCTAAGATTCATACATAAGAATTTCAAGTATATATCACATTCGCCTATTGATATGACCCAACATTAGGGTAAATGAAATCTGTGAGGTCTAACCCACTTCGGGATACCAAATCGAATTCGAATGTCCCAAACCAATATGTCTAAAACCATGCTTATGTAAAGTAATGTAATTACTACATAAGTATGTCATGTGAAAAATATTCATATGTACTAACTCATAAATAGTTCAAAAATAGAAGAGATAAATCATATGTAAAGGCCAAATGCCAATATACAAATATAAATGCTTGTACCAACCTAAGGACTTATAATATGCTTATGAAAGTGAAATCATTTCCCACCAAATAATGTGAATAATAATACCAAATAGTCAAAATGTTACACCCCGCACCTAAAATATGAATGTTTAGAGAATTTGGACTCAACACCATGTGTCAAATTTGGAAACTTCGGTAATTTTGAGCATAAGGACCATCCTCAATATTCGAATGGCCTAAACATGATTTAGAATGCGTTAGAGAACCCTTGGACCATTTGGGTTAAACTTTGGAGGCCCAAGGTGTAGAAAAGATGATAAAACTCATAACAACTCAGGTGTGACCAATCACACATTTTCGTGACCGATCAAGGCACTTCCAGGTGTGACTAATCACCAACAAGAGTCACAACTCTCAGGTGTTGCAAAACTTGCATGTGACAGATCACAAATCCCATGACTGATAACACTCAACACGTGACTCAAGTCACGAGAAAGGATAAACATGCATGAAAACATGTGCCATGACCTTATTTGACCACTACACTAGTGTGATCTCATTTTAGATGAATCATAATTCCTTTTAGAACCCGTTTAGAACATAAAGAGAATGAGAGAAAGAGATAAGAGAGGCTTGGGAGAGAACAAGGGAGTTATTCCCCGATTTAGTAAGTTTCACTCCTAACCTTGAAAATCTGCTAAAATAGGTGATTTTCTTCGTAGATCTAACCTAAATGACTAAGAATTTAAGTTTCTTATATTGGTTTATATATTCTAACTATAGAATACCTTGTTTGTTTATAGAAAAATGAGATTTAGACAAGGAAAATAGGCTTTTGGTGGAGGATCATTTTCGAAATCAAGAGTAGAAACATTGGGTGAGTGGATATGTATTTTATGCTCACTTTCCTTTCTTAAGTTCTTAGATTTGTTATGTATGAGCTTTGTTTTGGTGGATTCATCTCTATTCTCTTTGTGAATGATAGTTTATTGGTGTTGGATCATAGTTTTCATGATGTGGGCATGTTAGCTAGCAATTTTGAGATTCCAATAACCAATATTTGAAGATCCTAGATGCGGTGAATATGATCCTGCCTTAATTTAAAATTAGTTAACTATTAATTCCAATCTTTTAATTTACTTAAGATTTTTCTTAACAATACAACATAATTTATGCCTTAAGTAAATTTTCTAGTGAACGCTAATTTGCATAAAATAAATAAACCAGATAAATGATGTAAATAGACACTCACACCACAATACCATGATTTTGTAGTGGTTCATCACATTGGGTTTACGTTCACTTTCAACCAATAATCTATTTTAATAGTTATCCTAAACTATTACGGGATATTACTAAAAACCTGAATTTACTTATGAGTTTTCCACGTAAACTTCATATGCCCCGTAAGTGCAACCTCAATGACTCCACTAGACTTACTTCGTTCAGTGACTCTGCTAGACTCCAGAACACATGGCTTTGGCAAGTGCTAAGTGAATCCGTACTTCAGTGACTCCGCTGAAGGTTGCTTGATCGGATGAGTGTTGAAACTTCTTCCTTGATTTCATGTTGCCTCTTTGTAGGCCGATTTGACTATTATGCATACTTGTAGCTTCAAGGTAATATAAATATAGGTATAGGAAGCTCTCACAATACCTTGGAAATAATTTGACTATGTGGAAAACTCTCCAAGGTCAATGGCCAATAAATTTTACTTATATCCTCATAGGCTTTTGTATAAACTGATTTCTCTCATAATTTGAATTTTTTTATTTCTCTTTGTATGTTGAGACTCCATTAGGGTTTGAGCCTCTATTTATAGAGTGAGAATAACCAACCCAAAGGATCCTTTGATAATTTATTAAAATAGTAAAAATAACTAGCCGTTATTAGTATTTCAAATAAGATATCTTTTCATTTTCATAAAGAGCTCATCAAGCCACTTGTTTTGAGTACTTACGGTCCCTAAGCGGACATCTGGATCAAAAGTTATGGTCATTTTAAGTTAGGCCATATTTTATTTTCAACACTTTATAGTTTTACTTAATTTTTGCCTATTTGGGCCGTCTCTATGATTTGGATAGGTCCATTCTAAGTCCATAGGTTCATGCCTAAACACCCAACTGTGGGCCTCAATTTTTGCACAATGGGTGGACCTCTTAGAAAACTGGTCCACTCATCATGGGCCTAACCCACAATGGTTTGGAGTCGCCACCAGTCCTTTTTAAGATGTGACTGGACATCTATTTAAAAAAAAAACAAAATCATTTTTTATTTTAAAATTTTATTTTGAAATGTTTGACCCCATTTTAGTGGGTCTACATAGAGGCTTCTGGGTAAGCGGTTCGGTTATGGACCAGGGAAGGTGTTAGGCACCCTGGTCCACCCG
>JAOXJP010230644.1:0-10755 GCA_025762735.1 Platanus orientalis
GGGGGTAAGGCTGCGTACATCTTGCCCTCCCCAGACCCCGCGTTAGCGGGAGCCTCGTGCACTGGGCCGCCCTTATTCTCAAAATTCTTCGTTTTCTCTCAAAATTGGACCCTCAATAAATCTTGGAAATTCCCTCGTCACCCAAATGACCCTAAGCCAAATCCTAAACCCTCTCATCATGATTATTTTTGAAGCTGTCTGAAGAACCAAAATTTCCAGAAACTCAAACAACAAAATCCCAATATTTTCCCAAAACCTCAAAAGACAGTTTTGGCTATATTTAACCTTCTTTAGTCCTTGAAAGTTCCCTGGATAACCAAGTCCAAATTAGTCAGAAACTAAGTCTTAGTTTTTGCCAAGGCTTCAAGGCCATGTTTCAATCCCATATATTATTAAATCTATTCCGCATCAATTTCCTCAATCTCTCCAGATCAAACCCAATAATTTTTCTGTAAGAAATGAATCCTTGGTAGATCCTCGAGAATTTATCACAGATCAGAAACTCAGCTAATTAGTGGCCCGACCTAGGCAGTTCCTAGACCTTCCAAAAGACTTCTTCTAAAATCTCTAAGAGGCTTGACAGACTCCGATAGACTCATTTTCCCTCCAGACAGAGCTGAACCACTTCTGAATGCATTTGGCACTTAATGAGCCCCTGGGAACTCCTTGGGAATCCAAATCCCTCAAGGTTATACCTATTTTCTTAGAAATTTTGATATCTTTGATAAACCCCCCTTCTAGATAAGTCCATTTACAAACTCAGTACAACTTAATTACTCATTTCTTTACCAATCTAGGTTGTGTTTTTCCACCAAGTGACCTTACTCTGGGAACCTCTTGGGAATTCACTGAGAATCAGATTGTCAACCTGTCAGATCCTATGAACTCGTAGTTCCGAGACCTAAAATATTTTGTGACCTCTAATATTTCCACCTGGGGCCTAGTACAAATTTGTCTTAATTCTGTTGAAGATTTGGTCTTAGACACATCAGGGTTTCAGATATAGATTTTGACTCAGGTATCTGTTCGCGAATAGTCTGAGCTTGTGTCTTACAAAATTTGAAGGTCATCTTTCATATCAAGACCTCAAAGATCAATTTTATCATTTTTTCCTTCCTGCATAGGTACGAGTCATCTCAGAGTTAGTTTTGACCTACCTACACTCCTCTGAATCCAATTCTGACAGTTGCGTTGCGACCAGAGTATTCAGGAGATATAGAAAACTTATAAGTCTTAAAACATTCAGAGCTACAGAACCCAAAAAGCACAACCAGATAGTAAAGAGATGAAATCCAAGAAGCAATTGATATTTTCGAGAAAAGTAATCATTATTTTTCCAAAAAATCATAAAAGTGGCTTTGATTCAAGGCCCCTCATTTAGAATATTCTTGATGAAGAATTAAGATCTTAGGGTCTAAAGCCCTAGCCCATCATCCACCACCCATTCTCACCTCCTCACCATGTTCACCCATTCTCACCTCCTCACCATGTCTACTCATTTCTTTCCCCCTCCCTCCCTCCACCACTCATTTCTTATCCCCTCACTCCAGCACCCATTTTCATCTCTTCACCACAACCACCCATTTCTCACCTCCTCACCACAACCACCAATTCTTACTTCCTTACCACATGTCCCCCACATATGGCTAAGAACCCCTCCACCTTGCACCAGTCAAACCTATCTCCACCACCACATGTTGGTGTGAGACCCACCATAGCTTGGCCATCCATTCTCACCATCACCATGACCCCCATCCTTGGTCCTCACCCCCTAATTCGTTTAAATAGGGAGTGAAATTTTTGGGAAGAGAAATTTCTCTAAAGAAAAAAAGAAGGAAAAAAAAAAGAGAGAAGGAAAGAAGGAAGAAGAGGAAGGAAAGCCTCTCCCCCAAGTTAGTCCTTTTTTTTAATTAAAACCTCCCCATTCTATAATTAAGCTGTTTATTGATTCATTAAAAAGCCCCCTAATGGTGGGACATGGGAGTGATAGGCTTGTCTCTCCGTTGCTGTTCTTTTTTTTACCTAGTGATAGTGCAGAGGGCATAACTCTCTCAATACAGGGATTTAGAAGCTCAAATTTACAAAGTAGGTCATTAATATAGTGACCTACTTCCTTGTAACATTTCATAGCCATTGGATTTCATTTGATCCCTGAAATAGACCCCACTTGCCCACTGTTTTGGAGTGATTGTACACTCCACAGCTTGAGCCAAGTAGGGTCTTCAAATTTTAATTCATTATGTGTTCATGATTTTGACTTTATTCTTTCTTAACTTTTTAGTTACCAAATTAATAAGATCTAATTAATTTTTGTATGCTATTTTATTTATGTTTTAGTATTTTACTGTAATTTTGTTTGAATTAATTTTTTGTTGTTCCTATTCTGCATCAATTTTTGTCATTCCACTTGTTTGCTAAATAACTACTTATACATTTGCTATTTGGTTCCAGGTTTTGTACAATAGTATTATAATATTGTTAAGATGTTCTCTGTAAAATTTTTGCTCAACCCAATGGGTATAGCCCTCAAAATAGGTCCCACAAGCTATGGACTTCATGAGGTTTTGTGTAGATTCGTCTTGAAATCACCCACTTCAAAAATTCATAAAGGGGTTTACACCCACCCATTGAGGTTAGGATTTTGTAGATAGGTCTTTGGGACATTTATCTAACCCTCTGAAAAGTTCCTAGGTCAGTGGACCTGAACCTTCTGATATCAGGCGTACTAACCTGAACCTCTTTGTTGATCCGTCTCCCTGTGTATTCCATGGGCCCGTAAGGGTCCCTAGGTCTTAAAAACCTTTTGATAAAACCCCAGACCTTTGATTCTTTTAAAAACCCTCGGTGGGCTCTTCATTTGGCCATATGCTTGAACTTTCACTTTTGTGAAAGATTAGGCATACCGATTACTTTTAGACATACAACACAAATTCAAGCATACAGGGTAGGAATTCCCCAAGTTACCCCTTTCTGGAAAACAAAAGGTGGGTTAAAATTCCTACAGTTCTGAAATAGTCTAAAACCCATATTCAAGTTTCTAGAACCCTTATTTAGCCTCTGTACAAAGACTAGGCCCAGTATCAAGTATTTAAGTGTCAAAAACCTGAGTTTTACATGGGAGACAACGCTGGTGTCGTGGCTGCTATGTTAGCACGGTCCAGCTGCATAACCCAACCCAACCCAACCCAATCACTACCATTAAACCCTTCTTGACCTTTTATAGTCTCCACCTTATCGTAGGGTCATGTCGCATTGTTTCATAACCCAATGGCCCTAGGACTTGGCCATAGCTCAATTAGGTCCCTAAAACACTAATATTGGTATAACAGTCTTGACCCCATTTTATTAACGTATTTCAAGAGTAAGGAGTACTCTGTAAGTATATAAACTCTCTAAAATAAACTTACCATCAATCACTCTCATAATTAGACATATTTGACTACCGAGATTTGCACATACAACAAACTCCGAGAGCTACATGCAGCTTGATCCTGACAAAATCTTAGGAACATCGAACCATACAAGATCGGGTATGTAGGCAATTTGAGACTATGTCATAAGTGCAATTGTAGTGATCATACCACGGGGGTGGTCTAGATCAGTAAAAATAAAAAACCACATACATTCATTTTCACTTACTAGCACTTTGAAATTTCTAGGTTAGAGGAGCCATCCTAAAAAGGTGGGTAATTGGGGGTGTCTAACAACTTCTCCAATTGCAACAAAACAGCTTACCCGAATCTCTGAAAAACCAAACCAATTCGAGAGTCAATCCTTAGACTTATGGGTCTAGTCTAGGCCAAAAAGCCTGCAATCCTTCTTTCCCCTATAAAGAAGGCAGACGTCTAACCCCATCTGTAAAAACCTGAGTTGGTGGTGACACCAAACCAAAGCCCTAGGCTAACCCACATTGGCTAGGCATAGTTCTCCGAAGTGGGGTGGGTAGACCATCCAGTCTTTCCACGATGCCCACAACATTGATGGTAAGTGGAAGGGTTTGCCTTCATTTTAGGAATCCAGCCATTTCCTAAAATTGCATCTTATGGAGAAGGTGCATCAACCACCAAAAAGTATATCATTAGTGTCACTAGTCCGAGAGATATGGTAACTTTATCTTTCCCAAAGCTAGTGTGTGTTGGCCATTAAATCCAATTAATGGAGAAGAATAAGATTTAAGGTCAGACTTTTTCAAATTAATTTGACAAAAAGTTAGAAAGAAAATGATTTTTGTCGAGCTACGGGTGTTAACCATGGTCCTTCTAACCTCTTAGTTGGAGATTTTGGGGTAGATAAGCAGAGCGTCATTGCGGCGGCAATGCAAATCTTCCAAGGCCTAGTCGGAGAAGGTGATCAACCTGTGGTGTTCCATCAAGGATGGTTTTGTCACCATTTTGGTTGGTTGGGATATATGGTATACTCAGTAAATTTGGGTTGCTTTTCGATGATGGCTTCTCAGGGAAACTTTAGTTGCTGGTCCTAACTGGGGTGCTCCATAGATGGTGTGAATGATCGGATCTGCTATTTGTTGGTGGGTGTTGGCTACTTGTTTTAGAGGGGACATTTCTTCTTGGGTAGGGTGTGCTCCCTATTGGTAACCATCAACAATGTAAGCTTTAAGATACCATCGTTTAATGAGGTCCTCTAATTATAAGTGGAAGGTTTTACATTATTATATCTTGTGTCCCTTGGCTTTGTGGTAGGTATAATTCTTGGATTGATCCCTGTTGCTCGGGTCACTCTTCATTGGTTCATGCCACTTTAGATATGATTCATTCTTGATGCGATGTAGGATGGCTTGGATTGACATGTTAAGAGGTGTAAATTCTTGTGGAGACTTGTCCTCTATCTTTCTGTTTTTGCTGGGATTACCTTGGTTTCGGTCTTTTGTAGGACTGAGCTAAGACTGAAGATCATGTGGTGTTTTGATCACAACTATCCCTTGTGCTGGGGCTTCATCTTCTAGTTTGACATATTTCTCAGCTCGGGCCAAAAGGTTGGCTATATCTTCTTTAGATGCCTTTGTCAAAGACTAGTGCAACTTGTTGGAATGGGGTAGGCCTCGCTTGGAAGCTATAGAAATTCTCTTATCATCATAGCCTTCGATGTAAAGCATTTCATCCTATAACCTCTATGTGTATGCTCTTAAGGTTTCCTTGGTTCCCTTATTCATGTTAAAGAGAGCATCAACATCTTTCTTTTGTGGACATCCGTGGATGAAGTTCATGACAAAGGAAATGCATAGCTGATGATAGTTGTTGAGAGTTGAAGGGGTAGTTTATAAAACCACTCTAAGGACACGCCTTGTAGGTTAGAAGGGAATTATCTGCACATTAACACATCATTATGCTGTTCTAGAGTCATCATTTATTGATAATGGTGTAGATACGCCATTAGATCTATGGAACCATCATAGTTGATGAACCTGGGCATGGTAAAATGCTTAGGAATATCTTAGTTCATGATATGTGAACTGAATGAAGCCGTGTCGAGGTTTCTAACCATGTCTTGAGCTATCTCCTAGGCAGATTGGTCTTGAGGGGCATCAGAGTGTAGGTTGAGTTCCTCTAATCACTTGTCCACTAAGGACTTAACATCTTCTTTATAGGTCTTTTTCTAGTTGGAGGTACCTTTAATTGGATGATTATTCCACTTCATGGTGATGTTCTTTCTCTTGCCTTTCGGTATGAGAGTGAGAGGGTTGTTAGTGCTGATTAGGATCTCCTTGATCTCCTAATGGAGGAAGACGTGTTCTCAGAATACTGTTTTCCTGAGTTAGTCTCTCCACCTCTCGCAGGTACTCCTCCCTTTGATCTTTGAACCTATCTGTGCCATGATTGATACTACTTGAGGGGAAACGTTTGTTTCTTGGTGCTTCTCTTCTGAGAGAACATTGGTGTTTGCATGAGTGGTTCTTCTTTTTGGAGCCATGGTAAATAAGATTACCTTTTTATCACAAATGATGCCAAACTATGGGGGGGGGGGTAAATTCCTCTACATAAAACGGGATGAATTTATGATTTCTTCTGCTTAGTCAGGCCAAAGGTAATTGACAAGGACTTTCTTGTTGACCCTAGCTTCGGGATGGTACCTGTCAAAGACTGATAGTCAAGTTAGCAGGGTTTTACTGAGAGAAGAGTATAAGGTTTTTCGAGAGCTTACCTTGGGATGAATATCCTAACTTTCTTATAGACTTTGATGAGTGTCCATCCCTTATCTCATGGGATTATAGATTATTCTATTTAAGTGAATCATTGGGAGTTAGGATCTTATCCTGTGGACTTCTTGTTTGACTTGTTCTTATCAAGTTGTTTTTATTGAGCTTCTAGACGAGCTTCTTGAGTGAGTCTGGCTGGATTATGATCTTTGACTTAAACGATAATTCTATTAAGATATTTGCATGAAAGATCACATATCTTGATGTGTTAGGCTATGAATTGAATGTGTTGGACGTGTTTGAACGTCTCTAGAATTGGTTTGACCCTGCATGGGGTTTGAACCGATATTGTTTGATCCGGTTTGAAATGAACTGAGTCATGAACTGATCTAGCTTGGTGTTGCCACTTGGCAGCTTATGATGGTGGGATTTTTTTGTCCACTACACAACTCCATCAAATTCATTGTCCTTTGACTCATTTTCCAAGTCATTTTTGTGTAGGATCTTCTATAATTTATACTAACCTTTGGTCACCTTGAGGTTCTTCTTCTTCCTTGTTTGATTGACTTTTTGGTTGGTCATTTATGACCACATTAATTGATTCTTCCATGCTAAAAGTTCTTTTGTTGTAAACTATATAAGCTTTACTTCTAGAGGAGTATTCAAGGAAGATGCCCTCATCACTTTTGGAATTAAACTTTTCTAGATTCTCTCTATCTCTTAATACATAACAAGTGCTCTCAAAGACCCTAAGGTATTTCAAGTTTGGTTTTTTTACATTCCATAGTTCATATGAAGTCTTTAAAGTACCAGGCCTTAAATACACCCTATTGCTTATGTAGCAAGCGGTAGTTACAGCCTCAACCCAAAATATTTTTGGTATGTACTTATTAGTAAGCCTGACATTAGCTATATCTTGTAAGGTCTTATTTTTTTTTTCGGAAACCCCATTTTGTTGGGGGTGTTTTGGGTGCAGAGAATTCATGTTTTATTCCACATTCATTGCAAAAGTTTGAAAATTTACTATTTTCAAACCCTCCTTTATGATCACTTCGAATTCTCTTTATGAAGAGTTCTTTCTTGGTTTGTAATCTAATGCAATTATTTTTGAACTCTTCAAAATCTTCCGATTTCTATCATAGGAATGATACCCATGTATATCTAGAGAAATCATCCACCATGACCATAAAGTATCTTTTTCTACCAAGACTTTCGGTCCTAGTTGGACCGGCTAAGTCCATATGGATTAGCTCAAGTGGTTTAGTGGTAGCTTTGTAACAACCCTAATTTTCATAATTTTATGTAGGCATGAAACTTGGTTGCTAATAACTGAATCCATATTTTAATCACTATAAATTTTCACATTTACCTTACCCTATATGTTATTAAAAAACTTAACCTTAAACAGAACATACGCAATGGAATAAGAATCAATCACATCTAATCATAAGCCCCTAAGTATAGCGAAAATAAGAGCAAAATGTATAAACATACTTACTATCATGTCACTAATTTCCTATCATTAATAGGAGCTAAAACTTCCATCATTACAACTCAAATATAAAACTATAAGTCTGAAAAGTCGAACTTCAAACTTAATACATCCCAAAAATAAAGGTTTAATGAAATACTTTTTAGGTTATCCTAGAGGGGGATGAATAGGATATTAAAATTATTCTAACATTTTTTGTAAGTGTTGGGATAGATTTTGGTTAGATTTTGATCTTCTTAAAATTAGCCAAAGTGTGTGTGTGCTACAATGTGTTTACTCAAGTATTTTATCAAACACGTAATGAGCAAGAGTGACAATGTGTATAAAAGTAAAGAGACAAACAATCACACACTCAATCCAAAACAAAAGATTTATAGTGGTTCGACACGATATCCTACATCCACTCTTCTAATGCTCACTACTGAGCGTAAGTATATTTCATTTAGATTGTCTAATACAACCTAGGTAAAAAACATACAAAACGTATCTACTTGCATAAAAAAAGTTACACAATTCACTCGGTGTTTTCGGCGAGTGTTGTCAACTTCCGGTGTCTTCGACGGAAGTAAAGCAATATGAGAATAAATGAATATACAAATGAATGCAAGAGGATAACAAATATTACCACTAGCTGGTTGATGTTGTTCTTGCTAATGTGGGATTGCTCCTTGTTGAGCTGGTTTGCCCTAATACACCCACAACTTTAAGCTTTGGCTCTAGAGCTCCTTGAGCTAAGCCAACCACAAAGAGGTTTCCTCTAGGGAAAACCCAAACACACCTCTCAATCAGATATCAGCTAAGTAGAGCTAAGAGGAAAGCAATAAAGAGATTCTTGAGAGACTTTCAAGCTTTGAGCTCAAGCAATGGAAGAAAAAATGTTTTTCACTCTTGGAGACTCACTTTTAGCAAAGAAAATTCAATACTCTCTTGAATACTTGAAGTGTTGCCCTAAAAATGAAAGTTTTCTTGTTATAGGGGACATAAATTGCTTACAATCCTTAGATTAAACTTTTTTTAAACGGGCAAGAAATAGAGGCCATTATTTCAAAATGGGATTTGGTGCCTTCGATAATTTTCCCAGGCATGACCGGTCTTGGGGTTTGTGACTGGTCACGAGGCCCTTTTTTATGGGGACCTATCAAACACAGGTGAGACAGGGCAAGGCCTCGAGCCTAAGTCCGTAACCAGGTCGTGACTAGTCATGGACTTTCTGACCAATCATGAAGGTTCAGGACCCAGCTTCGTGATCAATCATGAGGAAGAGGCCCACCTCTCGGGTCTTCCATTTTGGCCCATTTCTTTGAGCGTGACCAATCACAGGGTTTGTGACTAGTCATGGTTCGTGACCGGTCATGCGCTTTGTGACTGGTTATAGACAGGAAAAATCCTGTTTCCTTGTTTGTGATGTCATGTGAATGCTAATGGACTTGGGTCCTTTTGGGGGGTTTCCTACATGTGTAAAAACACATTTTTGTCCACACTACGTGCAACCTATGATGCTACATGCATGCCTTTACCTTTTGGGGTGTTGGAACCCATCTTAAGTCTTAGTTTTCAAGCCTTGTGTCTTGGTGCTCTTTCCACTACATTTGCCCATAGATTGACAATGATGCCAATGCATCAACATCTAATAGGAAATGTAGAGCTTAAAGAAAACTAAAACTCATAAAAAAGAAAAACATTTACCACATGCCTTCCTTTCGACCTCAAGGTACTCTGAGTGGCACACTTGTACTAGATCACACATGAAAAATGGTATGGATGAGTGAAATCCATGACTCGTAAGTGGGTACACAAAACGTACTATGGAACCAGATGGGTAAGACACGAATCTTTCAATATAAAAATATTGAATATATTTTCATATAGAATATATACAAATTTATAGCGTATAGGCATATGCTAGTGTACATACATCATCTACTAGTCATCACAAGATTTATTCACTCATCATCATAATTCATCATGTAGGAACTTTGCGTGGTAATACACATGGTTCTATTTATACATAGCAATTTTCTATTTTCTATGCATGACAATATGTGTGGTTCTAGCTATACATAGCATCCTTATACTATATATGCATGGTGGCATACATGGCAATATAGATATACAAGGACATGGTAAACATTTTCTAACATATCATGATATGGATAATTAGTGTAATCTTGAAAAGACTTTCTTAATGGTTTCCACGCAGAGCTTACATATTACTTATAAGAATAAACATAGATAACTACTTCAAAGTGAACATACATCATTCCTATACATTTAGGAGTTATAACAAGACAATTGGCATAGTGAGACATATGTAGATCAACTTCTATTCTTAGAAATTCATCATTACCTTAACATTTATTGTTTATGTTATAGCTTCCATAAACTCTTACCATTTATCTTGTTCAATAAAGTTCTTTTCCCCTTACCTTTATCTTTAGCATTTTCATTCCTTTGGTTTCTTCAATACTTAACACTTTATCAAATTACACTTAAAACTTTAAATAGATTTTATTGTTCGTTTTTTTAGTTTTCACTTATTATTTTCTTAAGGCTACATCTTCTTCTTTCCATACATATCTTATGGACTTTCATTTTCTTTTTAAAGAATGTGATTTTACTCATTTCTTGACATTTTCTTTTCTTAATACTCTTATTTCCTTATGGATTTCTCATTTCTTCTTATCGTAGTTTCTTTTCTTTCTCCCCAATAATGAGGCCTTTTAATTCATTTATACTTTGACACAGTGCATTATTCCCCAATGGCAAGGGCTGTTGGTATATTGAATTATAATCCCAATAGCAAGGGCCATTGCTTACTATTACTTACACTTACATTTTTTTTCTCACTTTAAGCGACGTGTCTCATTTCCCGGATGTGGCGAAAAATTGGCGAGGAGCACTTCATTCCCTGAATGTGGTGAAAAATTAGCAAGGGGCTTTGCATCGGCGCCCGGATGCAATGAAAAATATGCAAGGGTTCCCACACTATGGACGAGTGTGGGTAAAGAAATTAGTATAAGAGAGTAGGATTTGTTTAGCAACTTGGAACATAGGAACCTTAACAGGTAAGAGTATAGAGTTAGTGGATACTATGAAAAGAAGGAGAGTT
>JAOXJP010230645.1:0-10755 GCA_025762735.1 Platanus orientalis
TTCATCCCCCCCCCCCCCCCGAGTATCCCATCAGGGGGGTGTCGCAGATGATATCACCCCTGAGAGGCTGACTTGTCCACATGATTAGGGCTTGAAATCCTCTATGTCACTATATCAGCCCAAAAATTAGTGCCACATGGTCTGAACTGAGTTGCATTGGGGCTGAAGTCCTCTGCGCCACACCCCCTGATGGGGCACTCGGGGGGAGGGGAATCAATTCACTTTTTGGAGGTTTTTGATTCCCCCTCCTGAATGTCCCATCAAGGGGTGTGGCGTAAAGGATTTCAGACTGTTGCATTGGGTACACATCATCTTGAGAATGGATAGATAACACGCCACTTTTTGTTAGGAAGTGTGGCATTGGCTTCACATCAAGGGTACATATTTATTATATATTTACATTAATACCCTTTTTGTAACCATATGTATTGACTAAAACACCCTTTGTTATGCATTGTGTCCCGCATTGATCGGTACCCGGTACCTATTGCTTGAAGTGTGGCATTGTATGGCACTTTCTACAGTACACATACCCCCAAAAAGTGAAAATCACTCTCCAAATTTGATTTTTTAGGCCTGTTTTTACCAGCTATATCTTTAGCTTAGGAACAGGTTTGGCCAATGGGATTTTGGGCTTAAGATTTGGGCCTAAGGCAGTAAGAAGCTTGGTGAGCATAGCTGAGCCTGATCCAAGCTCCCTCTATCTTAATGAGCAAAACTTGAGCTGAGCCTGAACTTGATCCATGAATGATGAACCTGCTCCGCTTGACTTAGCTCGCTTATACCCCTAGTTTCAATTGCAGGACGATTTGCCAAATGCCAATTTTTAAGAAATACCTCCATCATGCATTTTCACGAGCTGACATGTTGAACTCAGCTCACCAAACTTGCTCCTAAAGGCTAACGATATAACTGGTTGAAACAGGTCTAACAGCCTATATTATGGCAAGCTAAATATATGTAAATGATGCATTAATATATAACATAATAAGCTATATCTATATGTATTACATACATATATAAGACCCTTGATGAGCTGAGCCTAGTGCAACTCAGCTCAGGCTCACTGGGCTAAACAAGCTCAATTGAAGGTCCTGAGCTTTGAGCTGAACTAGGTCTGCTCATTGACATTGCACTTGCTCACTGTAAACGTGTCTCAAACCAAATATCTGCTCTTCCCATATTTTGTACAATTTTAAGAAATGAGGACTTTTGTTGATGTTTCGACCATGATTACAAGATTACAATGACTGTTAAATAGAGAATTACGAGGATACTTATGAAATTAAAACAATTACAAAGATAAAGATAAAACTAAATCAAATCCAATCAAATCTAACCCTAACCCTAACCCCAATCTTTATTTCTTACTACTCCACTTGAAATGCAAATCTTCATATGTTTAAATATCATGGATATCCATGCCAACGCCCAAGAAACTGATGGAATTGTAGCATTGAGTTGAGTGTTGATAGAACTATTGCCACTAATATCCAATGTTGATTATTGACCAATATATTAATGGAATGGATTAGAGTAAAGGTGTTTGATGGACTGATGTCATAGGTTTATATCGACCGGAAAATGGCTATATAGATAAAAGAAATCAAATTTATTTTAGATCTTATATAGGTCAAGTGTTTTGGGCCTATACGGACCTAAAAAGACTTTTTTTTGGGGTCAAAATGGGTTCTGATAGGCCGAGCCACAATGAGAAGGAAAGGAAAAAACACCCAATCACTTATGAGTTGGGAAAAGACCCCTTAAGGTCAAAATGGGCTATGATGGGCCTATCCAAAATGGGGAAAAAAAAGAAGAAAAAATGCCTAACAACTTATGGGCTGGTGAAAGACCTCTTTGCTTTGATGGGCCTAGCCACAAAGGGAAGAAGAGAAAAAACACCTAACCAATTATAGGTTGGAAAAAGACCTATGTGGGTGATGAAATGGGCCTCCATAGAACAACTGTTTTGAGCCTCACCGGGCTGAATATATTTTGGCCTCCATATGTATGTACCCATTATGATTGTCAGAGGTTCCATAACCAATCTCATCTATCACTGCCACAAATTACACGGCTTTGGAATGAAGATAATTTCATAAAGTCACTCTTGGAAGATCATCTTGGAAGAGAGAAAGTCAATGTGGTATTGGCATTGGTTTTACCAAACGGAAAGAACTTTTTCTGATGTAGGGCAAACTCGGGGACAATAGTAAGGGTGTACACATAGGCATGGTTCTGACCAGGCCTATTGTTAGTTGTTATAAATAGGGCTCATGTCGGGCAGTCCCGAGTCTTAAAGCTCGAGCACAGCTCAGAGTAACTCTATGGGCCTCGAGCTGGGCTGCCCAAGGCTAGTACATTGTATATAATTCAAAATTATTAAAGGGACCAACATATAAATCTATTGGGCATTGGGCCTCAGGCCTTGGACCATTGGGCCAAGCCAAGGTCAACTCAAACACAGACCAAGCTTAGCTCGCGCCAAGGCTTGAGCCGGGTCTTTGCGTACCAAATCTCAGCCTGGCTCAATTTTGTGCATGACCTTAGGTAATAGGGGTAGTCGATGCTACAAATTCGGGTTGCGCAAGGTTTTGAACTTCGAAAATAATGGAATTTATAGGGGCTCTCACAAGAAATTGAAGTTTTAAGAAATAAAGAATAAAGTTCTTTAGATCAAGAATCAAGATTTAGTCCTTGGGGTTAGGTTTTGGACTTTTTGTATCAAAGGAAATATAAAGTTTAAGATATTCTCATTTCGAGAATGAGGGTAGGTTAAGGATGGACAAATTTAAGAAACGTATAACTAGAGTAGAGAAGAATTCAAGAAACTAGATTAGAAATTGAAACAAAGGTACTGAAAGCAAATTCAACTAGAAACTTAATCTCAACAATTCAAGAGACTCATATAAATAATACAAGAAAGTAGTCTAGAAATTAAAGAAAACATAAATAAACTAGAAAAAAAAGAAAAAGAAAAAGAAAGAAGCAGAATATAATCCACTGAAATTAGAACTAATGAAATTTTAGAAATCAATACCTAAAGGTCTCGAAAACATCACCACCCTTAAAAAAGCAAGAAGAGTTTAAAAACTTTATCAAACATAGTGCTCTGTGTAAAGTTTTTATTCAATAATCAAATTCTTTTTTCTCTCACTACAAATAAGAATACTAATGAAAACTAGAAGACTTTCAAATATGTAATGTGTGAAGTTTGATTGGGGTTAGCATTAGATTTTGTTAACCCGAATCTAACCCAGATTATAACCCGAAAAAACCTAAACATTGAAAATTTTGGGTGAAGGTGAGCAAAGCGAATTATGTACTGGATCGGATCTGAATCATATCGGTCATGTATTAGGGTTTTTAAGGGTATTTATATGTTTTGTTATAGGGTTACGTGTGAAGAGGGAGAGATTCCAAAAATTGTAATCATCATTGACGAAGGTTTCCAAATAGTTAAAGTTTTTTCTACGACTCTATGATTTTTTTATCAAATTGGGGTTTTCTACATAAATCTTGTGTCATGCATGATTTTCTTTTTCGTTTTTCTTGTTGATTTTATTACATCCTGTTTTCTTCTAAGTGGAAGAAGGTAAATCGGTTCTAACAAAATATATATTTAAAAAAAAAAAAAAAACTAACACATGAATCTATATGTACTCAAATTAAAAACTTGCAATCCACTATCTGGTTTTGCATCATATCCTTTTGATCTGGTTTTGCATCAAATCAAAAAAGTATGACATAGTGATTTTGTTTTCACCTCATTTTGTTTTCTCCATTTACTCTACAATCAAACACATTGTTGTTCTCTTGGTAATGATTTTTGGTGGATTGACCGTTGGATTTAAATGGTTGAGATTGTTCAAAACCAATGTAGTGCTTCTTTCTCTTATCTACCTCTAATTGTATTCTACAGCAAATGCTTATGCCCTATCTTCTAATTTTCATTTATTTATTATTTCTTCTATATAACTTTTAGCTACTTATAGCTATAGCTATTATATTGCCCTTCTATTACTAGGGATTACATATAAGTTGCTAGAAATTAAAGACTAATTTTTGTAGATACCAACATTTTGTATAAATTATTATGAGGGTTACACTCCACGAAGGTCTAAACTCTTCCAACCTAGCAAATAAGCCCCACATACATAATATTTGAAGATGGTGTCAAGGGATCCTACTAATCACAGGAAAGAGAATTTCTTACAAGGAGCAAGGAAACTTCCACAAACAACAAGGCCACAAGGCTACAAATAACCAAGTCCCATCAAGTTTGAAGGACTTCTACACATTATTACGCCATACGACAAGATTCTAGGAGGTGAACAAGATTTAAAGACCCTTCCTTGAAATATCAAGAACAAACCCATACTCTCTTATCCAATCGAGCATCAAGAGAAATTCAAGAATATTTATGACACTCACTCACAGCCTAGATCCACTACTTTTTTCCAATCAAACACAGCTCAAATTATAAAAAGAAACCCTACTCTTACCAAAAGTCAAGAAACAAGTTGTTTGGTCCCATCTTCACTAACAGTAAACTGTTAAATAGAGACCTGAACTATTGTAATCAAGAGAGTTTTACCCATTTTGTTCAAATCAATACAAAATTCTTTTTATCTTGGGTAATTCTGTCTTTGCTTTTCATAACATTCAATATATGAAATATATGTTGACAATCTCTTAAGAACAATGTTGGTTCCTACATATCTTCAATAAACTATTAAATGTTTCAACTATAATTATATTATGAGATCGTCAATTGCAGTTATTAACCAATTGGTTCTTAATTAGATGGCTAACAGTATCTGATCAATAAGAAACATCAATTACAAAATAATTCATACACCACATGTATGAAATACAACCCAAAAGGTGTGTAATGGGACCCTAGCTTGTATGAGCATTGTAAGGAAATTCCTATCATGCCAAGCATTAGGGGTGGGGTGGAAATTTTTTGTTGGTGGGTCGGGTTAGTGTCATGTGGAGATAAGGGTATACAACTATATGGATCAATTCAAACCCGATCCATTTATTAATCGTGTCAAAGTGGGTCAACCCGATTTGACCACCTGATACACATTTACACTCAACCCTAACCCGCTTATTTCATGTTGGGTTTGTGTCGGGTTCACTGGTTATGTAGTAATTGGTGTTGGCAGGTCAGATTTGTGTCGTGTGAAGGTTATATGACTATATGGGTCAACCTAAGTCTGAC
This sequence comes from Platanus orientalis, assembly GCA_025762735.1. NCBI lineage: Eukaryota > Viridiplantae > Streptophyta > Magnoliopsida > Proteales > Platanaceae > Platanus > Platanus orientalis. The sequence continues at coordinate 5,231 of JAOXJP010230645.1, forward strand.
CCATTTATTAATCGTGTCAAAGTAGGTTGACCCGCTTTGACCCAAAACATGTTTACAGTCAATCCTTGTCCACTTATTTTGTATTGGATTCGTGTCGGGTTCATGGGTGGTGTCAAACATTGCCACCCCTACCAAGCATGTTGAGAGAATCAACATCACCACGGTATATATATTTTTTATCAATTCACTGGTCTTTTATTTACTAAAGCATTGTTCATTATTCAGTGTATTTAACAAAATACCCTTGCTAATAGCATGCAGTAGGGATCCACACACCATAAAGGATGGAGGCCGGTGTGATGTTACTTGCTCTTATGTGAACACTAATTGGGTAATAATATACACAAGGAATTACATAATGCAAATCATATAAATCCTTTAAGCAAAAATTAGTACATGATGAGAGGAATTACAAGTTGAGCATATGGGAATACGGTCCCTCCGTTAATGACCTCAATCATTAATTTCAAGAAACAAGGAGGCCCTCAAAGCAGAGATGATGATTATTTATTTATATACTGATTTAAAAGAGGAGCTGTTTATTGAGGCTTTAAGTGATGTAACAGAAAGCCTACTCTACACCATATATGCAGCCATGGGGCCTCTACTTACTGACCTATAGCCAAGCCTGGGAATCAAACTTAAGAAAAGAAAGCATGCGTATTGTCTCGAGCAATGAGTCCTTTATCTTAGTTGAATGTCACTATTCTAATGACCTCATAGCTTTTCAATTTAGAAGAATCTTAGGTAGTAATTACACAATACATGAAGAGAAGAAACGTGAACCTGTAATAGATTCAACTTTATGACCCTAGAGAAATACAAAAGAGAAGTGCCCAACATTTGGAATATCGAAGCCAAGAAATGAAACAAAAAAAAGAGAGACGTTCATGAAAGCAAGTGTGTAATGCCCACAGTAAGTAAGGACGGCAGCAGAAAGCGTGATTATTAGGCATATGTTCATAAGCTGCTACATGGGTACATGGGTATGGTCGCCTCAAAAGCGTTGTTGCAAACAATACAATTTGCTCGATTCCCAGAGTCCATTTACGTAAAACCAAAGCGTGCTTTCTTTCCATGTTAGGAAGTCGAGGTCACTTCTTGATAAGTGAAAATGACAAACCATATGCTTCTTGTGGGAAGCTTTAATTCAAGTGCTTAATTAGCATACATGGTTGGCAATGTGTCCCGTAGGGTTAGAACCAGGTTGGGTTTGAACTTTGAAAGACTGAATGCCTAAGCCAAACCCAAACGTACACCGAATTTTAATGTACTTGAGTACAATCTACAGTCTACACTAACCTAGAAAAAGGCTGGTTAGGTTTGCTGGATCTTCTTGAAGAGACCACGTTGGGTTGAATCCATTGGGGTACTCAATACTAAGTTGATATAGACATATCCATATTTGTATTTGATTATTGAATCAAATATCAGATTGAATTTAGATATTTTATGTATATTTAAGAAAACAATAAAGAGCTATAAACTATAGAGATAAAAGACAATTGACTAGATCAAGAGAATGGAACCCGTTACTGAAGATAATTTAGCTTTCTTTCATTTGAAATGGGTTCGGATTAGGATTAGGGTTAAGGTATTCATATGTTGTATTGTATACGGCCTACAATATTATAATATAAATATTAATCTGAATGGATACTAACTATTTAGCGAAATAATTAATCTGATATAAATGCATCCATATTGTCTTTAAGCAGACTGAATCCAATAGGGATAATAATCAGATAGTAAACAGCCTCAGGGTCCAAGGTGCGGAAAAGATTATAAATGGAAATATGTTTTTCCTGATGTATTAGGATGACATTAGGGGGTGGATACATCAGTGCTGAAAAGTGATAAGCACCCCCAAAAAAGTGAAAGTCACTTTTAGGTATTGATACTCAGTCTCCTGAAGTCATCCTACTGGGCTTGGCTTGGATTATGTGAAAACGAATCTCCTGAGAACCGTGAAAACGACACTAGAAGGGCTGACGCATCAGTACCAAAAAGTGATTAGCATTTTTTGGGGGACACTTATCACTTTTCGATGCTGATGTGTCTGTACCCTGATGCTGTTTTTACAGTTCTCACAAGATTTGTTCTCACCTAATTTTTAGTGCATCCTACTACATCAGGAAAAGCAAATTTCCGTACCTAATCCCAGCTTGTCCAAGGTGGGTCAATCTGCTTTTTTTTTTTTCATTTTTTTTTTTTTTTTGGATTGAAGGGTCAATCTGGTTTGAGTTAAACATGTCCAAACCTGAATTTCGACGAGTTTGAGTCTTTGAGACAAGCCAACCTAAACCCAGAGCAAGAAAATGCTGGGTTGAGCTGGTAAGGTCAAGAATTCACAGAGAGAGAGAGAGAGAGAGAGAGAGAGAGAGAGAGCTGCAAGGTAACACACGAGCACAGATTCATCCTCTGAAGTATAGCCTATAGAGAGGAGAGCAAATCAATAAAATACAGTGACAAAAGAGGAGATAATAGGTGGAGACAAAAACCCATTTGCTTATTTAACACGTCGAAACATGCTTTTCGTATTATATCATTGAGTGCGCTTACGTCAATCCAAAGCATGCTTTTTCCAAATGAGCAAGTCGAGGCATTCCTTGAAGTCTGAACGAATAAATATGCTTCACGCAGAAAACTAGAACTATACCCATCATCAATATCAGGAGTGTTCTGCAGACTTCAATGACTTATAATACAATATACAACATTACCCATCTCTGGTCCCCAAACATATGACACAAATAATTTAATGTTGGATGTTTCCATCAACATTCGTTTTGTTATGAATTTCAGCAGAGGATTAAGCATGCCATGTACATAGGGCCCTAATAAACTGCTGGCAAGGTGTTTTTACCAATGAATTCTTAAAGAAGTCTGCTGGGTCTTGAGTAATTTGCAACTCACTTCAGAGATCTTCTAACAAAAATCATCTACGATTAGAAATCACTCTACAGTCCAAATGATGCTATCACAGTCGCAAAATTGGTTGTGATACGACACTCTTAGGATTTGAATTTTAAATTTTAGTCAAAACACAACTATTTTTGTAGTTGTGATATTACTGCTCGGACTGTAAAGACATTTCGAACTGTAGATGATTTTCTCTCAATATAGTCTTGAGCTTTGAGTTATTAACTAGGTCCCCTAGAGACTGCATGTCCATCATATTAACACAAAACCAGGTGAGCAAACTTGTCTAATCCAAATTTCATGCAGATCCGATACCCTAATTGCCCATGACTTTTATAACTCAGTACCACAGTGTTCTGAAGGCAATTTTATGGTAAGCTAAGATCCTATTCAAACATCTCATCCATTCAGTTGATATTAGTATCTATCTTAAGAAATGTTTCTTGAAAATGTAATTCATTGGACCCGGTTGACCAATGCGGTTGATCAAGGTCCATTATTCAAAAAACCAACTTGGTCAGCTCTAGTTGCATTAATAGTGGCCAGTCCATCCCTACCTAATGCCCTAGCCACACCCGTTGGCAGTAACCCCCGCTTAAGTATTATAAACTACCATCAAATCACCTATAATTTTGTGCATTTATCCGCCCCTCTTCTCCTTGATTCTCTATCGCATCACCTATAAAAGTCGAACTACTGTTCCTCTCTCCTCACACCACCCCTTAGGGCTAAGGAAAAGACAAAGCTTACACATCAAGCCCTACCCATCTCGCCACGTGTCCTCCCGGTCAGCCCCCCCTGACACCAAGCCTAGTTTCTCGGGGGCTCATCCCCTCCCATATTTCAAGAATCAGTTTGCAAAAGAGGCATTTTTTGTTGGAAGCAAAAGGTCAAAAAAGTGCAGAAAAAGTGATATTTAAGCTCTGTATGTGGCATGGGTCGAAGCAAATAAAGATAAAAAGTAGCCGTTTTTGTAGCAAGCTGACATTACCGGCTGCAGGCAGTTGTCGGTGCCAAGGTGACCGCCGCACCTGCAGAACAGACAGCACGCGAGGTGACCGAGTACGGGTGACAGCAGGTCACCCTCCTACCCCACCACTGAACCCGGTCCGGTAGATACCACACATTCACCTCGATCTCTCCTCCAGTGCACGCCCACTCCCAAGTACCCCCTTTAAAATGCAACCCCCCAATCTCTTCTTCTCTGCACCCCTTCGAAGTCCAAATTCAAACCCTAGAAAGGAATCCAAACCAGGAGACTGTTCTTCCATCTTCCTTCCTTGGTTATAGGTTGAACCAGCATTTAGCCAAGACGGGTTTGCCACTGTGGATGCTTGGGTTGGGTGCGGTTCGCTTGCGAACCGACATGAATCGCCTACTAGCGTTATTGTTCCACCAGGTTCTTGTTTGAGTACTTCTTGGGTTAGTTAAAAAGTTAGTTTTAATGAAAATGGTAGCCTTATAATTTTGATGCAGGGAGTTCTAGACGAGCAGTTCTTGCAGCTCCAGCAGCTTCAAGACGAGACCTCTCCAAATTTCGTCTCGGAGGTCGTCAACATTTACTTCCACGAATCCGAGAAGCATTTAAGGAATCTCAGAGAACTACTGTTAGTCTGTTACACCCTTCTCTTTGCACCCAAAAGTTGGATTACTGTATATTTTTTTCTTTCTGTTCTTGAATCATGAACAAAAGAGAAAAAGTAAAGAAGAAACTATACAACTTGATTTGGGTTTCCAAGATTTTGCTTTTTTAGTTTTGGGTTTTTACTGCTTTCACTTTATGTTGGTACGCTGGTGATGACCAGGTCGGATAGAGAGTTCTCAGACTACAGGAAGATGGGAATCCATCTAAACCAGTTTATGGGGAGCAGCTCCAGTATAGGAGCTCAAAGGGTCAGAAATGTCTGTGTTGCCTTTAGAGCAGCTTCCGAGCAGAATAACAGAACTGGGTGGGTTTCTCAAAATTTGTGCAGAACCCACTTTCTGTTTTGGGTGAACATAAGAGATCACACTTTATAATTGCTAATGCGTTGTTTCTGTATCTGGGTTTCAGATGCTTGCAAGCGTTGGAGCTCTTGCAACATGAATACTGCTACCTCAAAAATAGATTACACGAATTGTTCCAAGTATAATAGCCCTAATTTCTGCAGATTTTTGTATTTTTTTGGTTTTATGCTTTAATCGATACTGATTCATTATTACTATTTCATGATGCAGATAGAGCAGCAGCGCGTGATGGCAGCTGGAGTTAGGTATCCTATACAGGACTGATGGTGGTTGAAGTTGGCATTATCTTGCCTAAGCACACTAGTTTGAAATGAGGCTCACCTACCCAAAGTGAAAAAAAAGGACGGGGAAGATCTAATGCACCTGTATTAATTGTAGTGTTATATTTCGGTGCATGCTTGTAACGTACCTATCAATGCAAAAGAGTTGTACTTGAGACTGCACTGTGCTTCTAACATCACGATCCATTTGTCATTCTTTATATGGGTTTCTGAGTGCGACAACAACAACAAGTTCTCTCTCTCTCTCTCTCTCTCTCTCTCTCTCTCTCTCTCTCTCTCTCTCTCTCTCTCTCTCTCTATATATATATCTAAAAA
>JAOXJP010230646.1:0-10755 GCA_025762735.1 Platanus orientalis
GTGTATAAGAGACAGGAGTGACACATGGTTTACATCTGATCATTCGTGAGTCCTTCAACAAGTCAAGGACATACTTCTTTGACATAGAAATATTCCTTGTCGAGATCTAGTCACTTCAATTCGTATAAAGTACTTTAGTGGCTCCAAATCCATAAGTTCAAATTCCTTTGCCAGATTTCTCTTAAGTAGCCTTACTTCCACTTCATCATTTCCTGTAACAACAATATCGTCAACATATACAATGAGGGCCGTTACTTTGCTACCTGCTCTTTTTACAAACAAGGTGTGGTCTGCTTGACATTGTTTATATCCATTTGTAATCATTGTTGCTCTGAATCTCTCAAACCATGCTCTTGGCTATTGTTTTAAGCCATAAAATGCCCTTTTTAGCCTACAAACTTTTCCCCTTTCACCTGGCATTTGAAAACCTGGTTTTGTATCCATGTATACCTCCTCATCTAGATCACCATGTAAGAATGCGTTCTTCCCATCAAATTGAAGTAAAGGCCATCCTTGATTTGTAGCTAGAGAAATTAGAACCCGTACTAAATTCATCTTTGCCACGGGATCAAAAGTCTCTTGTAGTCAATGCTAAATATTTGTGTATACCCTTTTGCAACTAGGCGGGCTTTGTACCTATCAATTGTTCCATTAGGTTTATGCTTTACGATAAATACCCACTTGCTTCCAACTGTTTTCTACCCTTAGGAAGAGTAACTAACTCCCATGTTTGGTTCTTTTCCAGAGCTCTCATTTCCTCCTCATAGCAACTCGTCATTGTGGCTGAGTTAAGGTTTTAGATACTCTGCGGGGAATAGTGACTGAAGACAAGGAAATAACATAGTTTCGAAAAGAAGGTGATACAACATGATAGAAGATAAAATTAGATTTAGGATGTTAAGTACATGTTCTAATACCTTTCTGCCTAGCAATAGGCATGTTAAAATCATCTACTTCAAGAGGGGAAGAAAACGTGTTACTTGTTTCAGGGACTGAATCCAAAGAGGACACTGGTATGAGAGCACAAGGATTTTGGTCATCCACTTGCTCTTGCCCGTCTGAATCACCTTTCTTCTTTCTTTGAGTGCACACTTTAAGTTTAGTCTCCCCCCCTTTCTACCAATACCAGGTTTGTCAAAATAGAATGAAGGAACTGGGATAAAAAGTGGAATTGCGGAAGACGAGGAAGAAGACAACTCTTCACCTAAATGCTCCCCTTGAAGGTGTTTTACCCGAAGAAAATAAGGGAATAGATTAAAAAAATGTAACATCCTTAGACACAAATTCTTTCGGGTAAGCGGGTGAAAGCACTTTTACCATTTTTGATCAACATCATAACCTAAAAAGATGACACTTTAAGTGCTTTGGGATCAAACTTGCTGTGATCAGATTTAGATATGTGTACATAACAAATACACCTAAACGTTTTAGGGGGGAGAGAGAACAAGGGAATGTTAGGTGATAAGACTTTAATTGGAGATTTAAAAGAGAAGACACGGGGAGACATCCTGTTCATGAGATAGGTTGTAGTTTGAATGACATCAGACCAAAAGGTTTTAGGCACATTCCTTGTAAACATGAGAACACGAACAATCTCAAGTAAATGCCTATTCTTACGCTCATCCACCCCATTTTGTTCAGGAGTACCAGGGCAAGTGGTTTGGTGAACAATTCTAGAAACATCAAAGAATGAAGCCAAGGAGGTGGAGAGGTACTCTCCCCCATTATTAGATCGCAAAATGCGAAGTTTGGTGTTAAACTGTGTGTGAATCATGTTATAAAATGATTTGAATGGAATACACACATCACTTTTTTTTCTACAATAAGTATACCCATGTAACATGAGAATAATCATCCACAAAAGTGAAAAAGTAACGGAACCCAGATAAAGAAGCAATAGGGGAGGACCCCCACACATCAGAATGAACAATATCAAAAGGAGATAAACTTCTAATATAACTCAAGGGATAAACTAAACGACAATGTTTTGCCAATTGACAAGATTCACAATCAAACTTATTTGAAGAAAACTGAAATTTAGGAAAAAGTTTCCTTAACAAAGAAAAAGAAGGGTGACCAAGACGATGATGCCACTGGAACAACTCATTTGTAGTTGTAGGAGAGATGTCCGTCTTAATTGTTGAAGATGTGATGGAAAACTGAGGTGATGAGTCCAGAAGATAGAGACCATCCTTCTCATGCCCCATATCAATAGTCGTTTTTGTCTTTTAAGTCCTAAAACACACAATGAGAAAGAAAGTAATAACATTTAAGACTATTAGTAAGGTGGCTAATGGATAACAGATTCAATGTAAAATTAAGTACATGAAGAACTGAGGACAACAAGGAAGGAGTAGCAGTGATGTCACCCTGTCCAGTAATGGAGGAATAGGTGCCTTCCGCAATATGGACTTTGTCTTTACCAGAACTGACACGGTACGATTTGAAGAGAGAGGACATACCAGTCATATGATGGGATGCCCTTGAATCAATGATCCAGGAGTCCTATGAGGTGGAAACAGACGCGGATAAGGTTAATGCAGATGTACTTGAAGTCGAAGCTGTAAATGATGATGTGGGGGCAGCAGAGGTATCAAGCTGAGAGACAAATTGCTAGAGGGCCTCAATCTCATCTTTGGATAAATGACTCTTGAGTAAGGATGCAAATGTGGGAGCAGCTGGTTCGGTGGGCATGAAAGTGATTGAATGTGCATTGGGTCTATTATCACCAAAACGACCTCCACCCCTAACTGGGTGAGATCCACCTCTCTGATATGAACATGGAGGGAGATCCTGGGGATGTCCATGTAAATCCCAACATTGGTCTTTAGTATGCCTGGTCCTATCACAATGCTCGCATTTGAGGCGATCACAATCATCATATGTACTAAAGCGTCCACCACGACCACGAGTGGGAGGACCCCCACGACCACCTGGGCTAGTTGTGGAAATAAATGTTGATTTCTCAACTGCAGATGATACATTCATCACACCACGTTGGCCCTCTTCTTTGTGAATGTGTGCATACACTTCATTTAAGGATGACATTCATATTGAGGATTTGGGTTCTAACCTGCTTATACTCAGAGCTTAGCCCGCTAGAAACTCAAACACATGAATCTCCTTAACATGCTTCCTGTAGGTTATAGCATCCTTGGTACAGGAGGGGCGGTATGTTGTATAGTGACCCAGTTCTTCCCACAACTTCTTCAGAGATGCATAATAAATGGCTAGGGGCTGATCCCCTTGTTTAAACTGAGCAATTTTCTGTCGTAGTTGATATACTTTGGCAGCATGACCAATTTATGAATAAGTCTGAGATAAAGACTCCCAGATTTGATGAGCCGTATCTAAGAAAAGATAATGATCATTGATTTCCGGCTTCATTGAGCTCAACAACCATCCCTTGACCACAACATTTTCGGTCTTCCACTTTCGGTACTTTGGATCCTCCCTAGGAGCCTCTGCCTTACCAGTCAAGTGGTCTTTTTATTCTTACCTTGAATGTAGATCAACACGGATTTCGACTAAGTGAGGTAGTTGGTGCCATCGAACTTAACAGTGGTGATCTGTACTTGTGGAGAATCCCCAAAGATTAGAGAACTCTGCATATTCTGGCTCGACTCCCCAAAGATCTGGTTGGATTTCTAACTTTCGGCCTCCATAATGTAACTCAAACACAAATTGTCAACAACAACACTGCAACTAAGGTTATTTTAACCTTCATAGATTGAGACACACCAACACAATCCAAGAACACTAGATAAGAGCCAGACATTGCCCAAAAACGTACCAAAAACACCAAACTGGGGCAAACAACCCAAGAAAAATTCAAATAGAGGTCATGCATATGTGCACGAGGTCAATAGCATACATCTCGACCAGCATCATCATTAATGAGGGGTGCTTGCAATTTTTGTAATAAAAAAACGAGAGGAAAAGGCCAAAAACACGTCTGGCGGCAACCTGGGAAGAGAAAAAACCTCTCCGACGCTTCAACACTCAACCAAATCACATGAGGTCGGGTTCTATAGACTCCTCTCTCCAAAACGATCCTACCTGAACTAGAGGATCAAGCCAAAAAACTCCCACGTGATCAGATCGAGCGATTTGGCGAAATCTGAAAAATTTTCCCACTTCAAAAAGTGCTTCAAAAAACCACTTTCTGATGACCAAAAAATTCAACTAAAATCATGACAATTCTCCATAAATCAAAATGGCCCATATCCCTAGGGTTTGGAGGTCAGATGCGGTACGGACATGCTGACGTTAGTGTCTATACCGGCAACCTTTTTTTAAATTTTCTTCTTCAATAGCGATCGAACCTGGAGTTTGCTCTGATACCAACTTAGTTTTGTTAATGGAGACATATAGGAAGAAGAAGAGAAGAAGAGAGAGAAAGGAAGAAAAATGGAGAGAAGTTTTGGGGGAATCGTATGTTATTCACATACGAACACTTTATTTATATATACAGAGTAGTATGGTATACCATAGTATATGGTATTCCATACGTATACATGTATATGAGATTTCTACCAATACTACCTCAGATATGTATCTCAACAGTAACAAGTGGATGCTAGTCTATTCCCTGGTTCTCACTAAACCAGTAAACCAGATCATTTCCTTCCATGTTGGTTTTATTTTTATTTAGTGTCATTGTAAGTGCTGTGATACTATAATCTGCAGATGGGACAATGTCCTTTTCTAACTTTTGTTACTTTGGTATTTTTGAAAACAACTTCTAGAGATGATATTCCCTTGGATTGTGCAAATGACTGAGCAACCCAACTATGAGGGATATGTCTGACCATAATTCTTGATTTGAGTGCACAACTCAAGAAAATCTTATCCCAACTACTACTTGGGGCATCGAGCGTCATATCTTCTGTTAAATTATAAGTAGTCATGTTCTTGATGTAGTTTAAATCAACCTCCAAAATCTTGATCATTGATGCATCATTAAGATGATTCTGTCATCCAGTAGAATAGCGTAAATGATAGAAAAATACAAGGTTCTGCAACTGGTAACCCTTTCCGACCAAAAAAAAAAAAAAAAAAGAAATATTTTTGTTGAGATATATTCATAGTTTTTTGTTATTTTACCTCCAAAAAGAGTCTCACCAATCTTTGAAATTTGGACCAAAATACCCCTCCCCTAGTGTTGTATGGCCAACATGAAAAAAACCCTATAAAACTTAAAAAAATAACTTGCAAATTACTTCTAAAACTCTCCTAAATTGCAACTAACACCCCCCATGGATCATATGACCTTATTACATCAAATCAACTCTCTAAAACCCATAAGAACCTAAAGAAACTTAAAGAAAACTAATCATAATCATGTGGACAGCAAGAAGTTCACTTAGATTTCTTGGAAAATCTAAGCTTAGGCTTCCATAAAGGATAGTTCTTTTTAAGCCATAGCAAGGCTGCCACATCACTGGGTGTTGGATCAATGCATCCCTGTTATGGGCCCAACTTGAGGCCCATCCTCAGGCCCATGAAGTTGGCTCAGGCTGCCTACAGCTGTTTACATCACACAATGCCTCTGAGGAAAATAAAATAGAAAGGAAATATTTAGCTAGCCCCGCTATGCGCAAGTACAAGAATATGCTTATTTTACATGTTTAACAATAACATCATATGGACTTGTAGGACTCTGGAGTATTGATAGAAGCTCATTCTGCAGTGCCATCTTTTATAGTTATATTATTTCTGAACTTTGCTTTGTTAGGACAAAAGCTTAATTGATATGGTGATTAAGTTAAATTCCCTTTGTTCCCTGGCCTTATTTCCAGTCTATTGGCATTTTACCTGTGTTTCGACCCCATTTACAAATTATAGTACAGATGGGGACATGTTGGGTTGGTCCTTACCCTCAAATATAGAAGGATGAGTAGAGGGATAGAACCATATCAAAGTTTATGGTTAATATAGTGTGAAATATGGTATCATCATTTTTCTTTGAGAAGCAAAGTGAATATATTAATAATGAAGGGTGGTGAGAAGCCCCACCTCCAAAGGCCTTACTGCATCTTTCCTTTCCTTTTAGTCAAAATGCTTTTGTACACAACATTGATTGCTGCTGTTGTTGAATCAGAAGTTCTGAGCCATCCTTTGCAAGATTCCAAAATTTTGTACCAGGTGATCTTAGTGAGGTTATTCCAAGAGGTAAATATTATTGCTGTTCTAATGAAGCTCTATAGAATAGTGTTATGCTTATGATTCTCCTTTATAATAGCTCTTTCAATTTACCCTTGGGTGCGCCTATGTGGATACCAGGAGTAATTCATTGTGGCATTGAAGGGAATGCATCACAGACAAAGTTAAAACATAAACTGGAAGAAAATAAGTTGGATGAGTAAGATTTCTTGCTTGTTATTGTTAGTCATTCTTTTAACAGTCATTTGGTATGATGGTATTTCTCATGTTTTTCTTTATGTTTATTGAAAAGTATAGAGCAGTAAAGGCCACATCTCTAGCATTACCAATCGCTGATTTGCCGTCGGAGCTGAGATGCTCTCTTTGCAATGCTATCTTTAAAGAGGCTGTGATGATTCCATGCTGCCAGCATAGTTTCTGTGACAGATGTAAGGTTCTTAATGAAAAAAGTTGTCTATCTTTTCCTGAGATATAGAGTACATCATTTGCATTTCCCTAGTTTGTGTTCAAAATAAAAGGGTATGACTCTCAGTTCTTGTATATGACTAATAGCATTTGCCCATTATCGAAACTCTGGGACAGAAGCACAAAATAAAAAGCTTTCGGAAATTCCAATTTTCAACAGAAATTCCTGGGATTCATATGGAGGAATTATTACTGATTGTAGTATGTGTCACGTGTGTGATTTGCTCAACTTGAATTTGGAATCTGGCTGCAGGTATTCATGTGGTGTTAATTGAGAACAAAAGGTGCCCAAAGTGTTCTTCCACAAAATGCAGAGTAGAAGATTTGTTGCCAAATGTATCTCTTAGGCAGGCAATTGAACATTTCCTTGAGTCTCAAAGACTGATCAGTGGCTCAGACAATATTCTTTCTAAATATGTCCCTGGTGAGATAAATTTGTAACTTTTCAAGGATATGGTGAAAATGCTATATCTTGGAATGATGCATAACTTTTAGATTCCTGAAATTTAGATGGAGAATCTGGAATCCATGCAGAAGAAGTTTCTTGTGCTGTGTCTATTATCCAAAGAGGACCAGTATTGCCCCATTCTCCCTCCACAACAGGGAAAGGATCCAATCAGTTTATGGCAGAATCTGCATGTGAATCACTTATCAGAAGCAATGCATCAGCTGCTGGCAGTGGTTCTCAAATCATTTATTTAGGTGCTGGTAAATCTGTGAAATCAGCTTCTTCATTGCACAAGATTAAACAGATAAATGGAGAAAGAGAGGCACCTGGTTGTCCTGTAAATTTTAGAAGCGGACCGGAAGGTGTGAAATCCGTTGCTGAGTTTCAAGGAGAAAATGTGCCCCTCAAGTTGCCGCAAACTCTTACGCAGGAAGAAGGTACAGTTTCTTTACTCTATACTCTCTGCCATATGTTTTCTCGCTCACTTCTCTACCATAATAAACTTTGATGCGTCATTGTTTGGAAAAGTTTGGGCTGCATTTGAGAGGTTATGCGTGATTGTTGGGGGATCTTTGACAGGAAGGAGATACGAGAGGATTTGTATGATGGTGCTTAGTATTTTGTTTGAGTGGTTTTTGATCAGACATGATTTTGATGAGAACTATTGGGATTCTCTTTGGGATGTGAGTTGACCCTACAGGGTCTTGTTCTGGGGGCTGGGAGGCTTCTGTTTTAGGCCTCTTTGTTTTGTTTTTGTTATTTCTTGTGTTTTGATTCACCAAAGGGTGGGTATTCATTTTCGGTGTTTCTTTCTTTAAGGAATCATCTATCTTTCAAAAAATAGTACTCTCAAAATTGTGGAGGGAATTTTTAGTACTGAACATAAATGTCCATTATTTTCTGCGCTTCTTTATATTTTTTAGTTTTTCTATTTCTGTTTTCCTTATAATTTTTAATCTGTAATCCTTCTGTTTTATTCTTGTGTCACTCCAGCTAATACCGCTAACAAGAAAAGAAAGGGATTGGGGTTTAATATTGCAGGTAAAACCTTCATGTTCTAATGTTTATATTGCTTTGTTTGAAACCTCTTTGACATTTTTTTCCAGATATAGAATGTTCCCTGAAGAAATGACATTTGGATTTTTTCAGATGGAAATGGAAGTTTTATGGTAACAAGCAGACATAGAAAGGTTCACGTCTTTATGAATCTTCATTATTATGCAATTGTTAAACTACTACTACTTTTGTGTTTATTATCTGTTATTGTTTAAAGTATTTTAATACTGCGTTTTATTGAACATAATGTCTGTGTTCACCCCCCTGTCATACTACTCAAGTTTCACTATGGTTTGTGTGTTCCTTGGGCCATAACAAGAAAACTATATTGTTTCAGCCTATGATATCCAAATTATGGGTTCTCAAAGAATTTTGCCTTTTTAACTGTTTGTAGTTTATTATCCATGTATGTCCTGATCTATGTTGTTAAAAAACAGGGGGACCGTACCTGTTACATGTGTGGTTCTCCAGACCATTTCATAAGAGACTGCCCCGCAGCATCTAGTCCACATCCTCTGCTTCAGTCGGGTAAAGATGTGGTTGTGTGAACCTAAAATGTATTTTATCAATGTACCGATTTTGTGGAAGGTTTTCTATGTGTGACATTTTTCTTTTCTTTGGGATTTCAGGAGATGCTGTATTCCCAGGAAGCATGTCAACTTATGGACCACCTTATTGGCATGGGTCTTCCTTACCCCATTGTAGGCCCTTTGCAAACATATATGGCAACCCAGGGTTGATGCCCTTTGATCCCACCATGGTCCCAGTTACACCTTATGCAATTTCTTCTTATCTGCCCTCTATTTATGCTCGTTTGCCGGTCCCTTGGTAAGTTCCTTTTTTTTCCATTTTATTTCATTTTTCGTATTGATGCAGTACAATCTGAAGGGATTCGAACCTGCGGGTTAATAGGCCCTGGTATGATTAATGCTAGTGGAACCTTTTGAATTGATCAATAAAAACTCTAGTGAATAACTAGTCAAAGGCTTCTTTAAATCAGCAGGTATGTGTATGGTAGGGATAAATTGATTGAGATAATTCAGTTGATCTCGTTAAATTAATTGAAGTCTGAACTTTAAATATGGAATCTAGACAATGAAATAATTGAGAAACTTAAACAACCAACAGCAGTAAAGGATGGATCTCACCAATCTTCTCAGGCTATTGACATGAAATTGGCTTGCAAAACCTTGATCGATTACAAATGAGCTTCAGCAACTAAATAATACTATGATTTCACACAATCTTTATGAAGCATAATAGAGCTCTCAAATGCAACAGAAACATTTGTCAATTAACTCAATAAACTCGAAGAGATATAAATTCTCTGATAAACAAGCAGTTATTAAAAAAAAAAAAAAAGTCTCAATACATATATGTAAATGTATTTAGAGACAAAACTTTATTACTAATCCTATACAAGCAGTTATTCAAAAACATAAACTTGGAGAGAAATAAATTCTATGATAAACAAGTAGCTATTGAAAAAAAATATAAATTTAACTTGTCTCAATTCATACATACACATGTTTAGAGACAAAAAGCTTTATTACTAATCTGATGCAAATTTAAAATCTAAGAAATTATCCGTAAACTAAAAAAAAAGAAAAAGAAAAGAAAAGATATCCGATCATGAGTTGATACCCTGTGAGAATTTTGGCTATAACCATCTCAAATCACATTGGATTGGCAAGATCTTGGACTTGTTGGAAAGGTAACTGAATAACTTTTATAATGAAACCGAAAGCAAACCAAATAAACAAGTTTTGACCCCCTGAAAATAAGTCTTAAAAAAGTGATGGAAATAAAACTTTGACTTTCTAATTAATGACTCATATTTTAGGAAAACTTCTGAACCAAGACCCTTTTAAATAACAACTTTAAGATAAATAAACTTCTGAGTAGGATTCAATTAAGTAGAAAATTAAAGTGAAAGTTGAATTCAGTTAGCCTGTTATAGCAGCAGCCGTCTTCCCCTCTTTAACAACTGGGCCCTTGTGCTTTCCTATGCGACTGTATGTAAACCTCACGTGTGGGCTGGTGGCTTAATCTTTAAGGTCCATTCAATTGGGTTCATCAGGGCCAATAATCTCTCAGGCTGGGAAGATTTATCACCTAACATCATGTTCTGATTCTGGCTAATAACTTGATGAGAATTCTGAAATATAACATTTTGGTTCCTTACATATAAATCTTTTTTGATAAGATATATAAATTGAAGGCAGTATCTTTTAGGAAATTCATATGGAAGCATTTTGCAGTGGACTTGTGGGGATGGGAGGACTGGTGCCTCCAGTGATGACCGGAGTAGAGTGCCCTTATAGCCGTGCAGAGTTTATGGAGCTTCGGGATTGTGAACAGAGACGAAAGCATTTTGCCGAGTGTCAACAAAGGTATTTATTTTTCATAAATTTTGATTTAGATATTTATATTAGTGCTTGATCTCCCATTTTATGGGAAATTGGTATTTTTTTATCATTCAGAAAATTGTATATAGTTTATTTTCCTTTCTCATCTCCATGTGCTTGATGCGAAGAGTAAGAGTACAACAACAACAACAACAAACAGCCTTATCCCAACTATTTGGGGTTGGCTACACGAATCCTGTTCTGCCATTCTGC
>JAOXJP010230647.1:0-10755 GCA_025762735.1 Platanus orientalis
GGTATAGCTTCATGACATGTTTTCCATATGTAGTGTTTTATTTTTGTGTGGAATATTCAAATTCCAAATTTTATTCCAAGGAAGATTGTTTTCATTAGTGGCCCTTCCTTTTTATCTTTTATCTTTTTTTTTTTTTTTTTGCATTACTATACATTTTTCTCATTGTATAATAAATATAGTGAAAATACATGGTTGTGATCATACAATTAGGTGGATTTTTGACTAGTAATCTTTGGGCTAAATCCCATCTAGAGGTGGATCCAATCTTTTTTTACATGGAACTAGGGTTGTCAATGAGCCAAGTAGGCTCGGCTTGAAACTAGACTTGTTAAGAGCCAAGTCTGAGCCTTGTTTTTAAGAAGCTCTGATTTAAGATCATTTATTAATTGAGACTGAGCCGAGCTTCAATTAGCTCATCTTGTTAAAAGCTTGGTTTGGTTAATGATTTTATAATAGTATTTTATATAGTGATAATAATAATGTTCAAATAAGACAAATTAAGTTAATGGGCCATTAGGATGTAAAGCCTTTTTTCTGGCGAGATGAATCGAGCCGAGCTTGAGCCCTGGTCTTCATGTGACAAGCCAGAGCTAAGTCGGGCAAAGCTTGGCTCAACTCGGCTCATTGACATCCTTACATGGAACACATGTCCAATAAAAGGTAATTTTCTTTTGTGTTATCAAGCTAAACTTGTTTTAGAAAGGTCAAAAAAGGTCTTTAATTGGTTTTGATTTTGTATGAATTGTTGATTGAATTGGACTAGTTGGATTTAGAACTATTGGGGTGTGTTTGGATTTAGGGAATTGGAAGAGTGGATATGGAATTGGGGTACCCAAATCCATTTGTGTTGTTTGGGGTCAATTTTAAATTACATAAATGGATTTAGGCCAAATCCCCACGGAATAAGAATGTTGAATTGAAGCCCCAAATCAGCATAATTGAAATAACAATGCACAAGTTATTATTTCCAATTCTTTTTTATGAAACAACGTGTGACTAAAATACCCTCACGATGCTATAGTCTATTCATATGTAAAAAATGCCCTCCTATTTTAAGAAACTACAAGGAGTTTTTTAACATACAAAGTACCCAAGATGCTCTCTATTTTTTTGTTGTTAATTAACCAAAATACCCCTAAGTGGAAAATCTACAAGAGACTAAGGGACCTGGACTTGGGACTTAGAGACTTAGACTCAAGGTCAGGACACACCCTGGTTACGGACTATAACCACAGGAATTAACCTTGACTAGACTATTATAAAGTCACGATTAGACTATTAAAAGGACGTAAACTAGACACAAATATGGACTAAACTATTATAAAGACTGGACTATAGACCAGTACAATGACATAAGAATTGTTACAAGGGAAATAGGGTAAGCTACATAAGCAATATATTGATTTTCTTCTCCAACAATGGGCTTGATGTGGTGGCATTGTCCTTTGTAACGATCAAGGCTAGTACTCATTGACACATTAGACTAAAGTCTTGATCTTCATCTTTAAACTCTAGATCTTCATTATTGACAAATGGTGATGAGGATGGGACTTCGATTGCTTGATGAAGTTCTTTAACTTCATACTTTTGTCATATATGTTTCTTAGAAGATGTTTTCATCATGATCAATAAAGAGGATTGATGGCTTTTAAGTCTTTTTGTGATTGGTGGCATATTGAGCTTTGACATCTTATGTTGGTTGAAGTGTAATTTTGCTAAATCAAGCTTCATGTTGGTACTTCCCTTGTTACAAAAGATATAGAAAACATAGATAAGCAAACAAATGTTTCTTTTATTAGTCATCTTCCAATTTATCTTCTCCATCTTTTATCAATTTTTTTCAACACAGATTTTTGAAAATGATAAGTGACCTTCCTATCACTACATGTCAACACACATGGCTCTCCATGGCCTTCAATAGGACTCTTAACGCATACTCATAGTCTAGCTAAAACCTATATTGGTCTATGCTCTATAAGAGGGCTTCTCCATACAGGACTCCTAATCACCACCTAGTTTTCAGTTGTTTGGCATCTCAGGCATTCAGTTGTTCAGCATATCGTTGAAGATTATCCGAATAAAGCCTACTAATCAAGAGTACCTGAACAAAGCCTATTGGTTTAAGGGGGATAGAAACAATATTTAAGAGAGGTTCTTCATACTAAGCTCCTAAGTACCACATAGTTTTTAGTTGTTCGGCATCTTAGGTATTCAGTTGTGCAGCATTTCCAGTTTTTCAATGTAGAAGATCCGTCAAAGCGGCAACTACAGAACATACTGGTTAGGAATACTCGTCACAAAGCCTACTAATCAAGAGTACTCGTAACATAGCTTACTGGTCTGAGGGGGATAAAAAAAAAACACTCTGTGAGAGGAAAAGATAAACTAAGAAGAATGAATAAGGAAAGAAATAAATATTTACACTAATTATACTAGCTATAACTATTGATAACCGGAAAATAAAAATCAAGAGGTGTGCTTAAACTATAACCATAACGAACTACTTCCCATGAGTGTAGAGTCTGCCTTGTGGTTTGCTCTTGCTTCCATTTTGACCCGCAAGTAGGTAGCAGGGTTATGGAAGACTAAGACTCAAGGGGAGAAATTTTAAAATATAAAAATGGGTTAAGGCACTTAGACTCAAGGTTGGAACATACCCTGATTATGTTTTAAAGTGAACTATAAGTCTCTATTTATAAACACGGTCCCAAACTTCAAACTACATTAAATATAACATATGGGACCGATACGATATGAGACATGACACAAAGCTTGACACATGACACGTACTTGACATAAAACTTGACATAAAGCTAGACAAAATGACATAAAACATAGGACATGACTCATACTTGATATAAAGAGTGATAGAAATGACTCGTACTACTTGACACAAAGTACTAACAAAATATATTCCAAGAGAGATTAATCTGTGTCGTCACTGTCATTGCCTTCTGACCATCCAACAAACAGTGAGGAGTCCAGTGAGCTTTCACCAAAGTGATCATTTCTTTCGAAGAAGTTAAGCAAGTAGTCATACAGTCTTTTATGTGTCTACAAATGGTTCTTACATTATTGTAGCTGGAATAGTTGTTGGATCCACATTGTTGAGTAGACACATCATCTACTGGAATTGGTTCCATTCATTGGTGTATATTTCTTTGTGAACAACCAGATTATAGGGGAACCGTACTTGGATTGTGGTTGTAGGAGAATGAGAGTAGTAACTATAAACTTTTGGGTCATCACTTGTAGGCATAGTTATTAAACCTGGACTAGATCAGCCGGTCGGACCAGTAAATCGATGACTTGGCACCTCAACCGGTCTAGGTTTTCCAATTGGATCCGTTTTGTCATTAACCCAGCCAAATCCATTCAAACCTGACGGTTTTTTGGTTGAACCATTCGACCCGACCGGTTGGACCATCTTTTGAAACTTTATTAAAGGACAAAAAAAACAATTCTATTAAGACTTGAACCCTGGTAATTAGATTTAAATCTTAATGCCTTATCCATTAGACCATAAGGCCACCTTTTGCTTTGCTCCTATCACCAAAACGTAATAAGTTAAACAAAACTTTCATTTTTATCATGCACACTTATGGATGTCATTTTGTTTATTTACATTATATTTTTAAGAATGAAAATTTTCTAACTCATTATATATACATTTAATTTTTATAAAATATTTTAACTTTTTAATTGACCCTACGGTTTGACCAGTGACCCACTGGTTGAATTGATGACACGGTAACCTAGCTTCTTGGCCGAGTCAATGTCCGGTCCGGGTTTAATAACTATGCTTGTAGATATATTTTGGATAAAGTCGGGAGGAATATGAAAAGTAATGAGGGCATATATGGAATAATGGGTTTAGAGCATTTGTTGCCACGTTGGTAAAGGATGGAACTAAGTTAGCCATTAGAACAAATACTTGTTTTTTAGTCCTTAGGTTCGGGTTGAGGGCACATTGTGAGAAGTACGCATCTAATCTGGGAATGTCAAAGATGAATGCTATGGTATAGGCTTCTTTTGGAAAGTGGAAATATATTTTGATGGTGAAAGGTGCTAGGAATGGGAAGTCTGGGTGTGGGAGCGAACTAAAAATGCGGTCGTGATGGAATATAAAGATTTTCAAGAATTTTTGAAAATTATGAGTACTTATTTTGGCTTAAAGAAATTTCATGAACTTTGGATTTCAGGACGTAAACTAGGGATTGGGTCAATTGGGTAGATGAGCAATGGCATTGGGGCAATGATTGGGAAGGGTATTGGTTTTTGAGATAACAGATTTGTAAGACTATTTTTTTTGCCCCTGAGATGCTTGACTTGGAAATTTTATTGGGAGAACCAGTTCGGCCATCGCAACAGTTAGGCATGCGAGAGCATCTTCTGTTTGAATTGTAACATTTTTTGAAAAGATGACATATCAATTTTGATATGAAATTCATTCCCCACTAGATGATACTAGAGTTTTTCAATTCCATACTTGACTGCCAAAATTTCCTTGAAGGTGGAGTGGTAATGAAGCTGATTAAATTTAAAAGTACCACTTTTATATCTACAAATCATCATTTTTCCATCAATTTCTTCTATTAAGATTGCTCCCCAATGCTCATTTGAGAGATCTATATGTAAAATTCATTTCCCTATTGCGGGAATTTGAAGAGGGGTTAGAGACTCAATTTTTTTCTTTAGATATTTTACTGTTGTAGTGTGGATGTTATTCCATGGCGTTGATCCCTTTTTTAAGAGTTGGGCTATAAGAGATTTTTCTTTTGTGACATGTGGGATTAAATCTACCTTATAGTTGACTAAGCCTAATAATTGTTGAATCATCTCAAGGATAATAAAGATATCAGAAAGACTCTTGAAGGCAGTGGTAATATGAGGTTGAGGAATATATTTCATATCTGATATAGTCATCCCAAGAAAATTAATGGTATTATGCCCAATAAACAATTTTTTTTAGAGAGCATAATTCCATACTATTGTAGTAGCTGGTTGAATTTCTTTAGCAGTTGGGCGTGATCATCCATTGTAGGGGAAAATATCAAGATATCATCAATATAAATCAATGCATTTGAAAGAATTGGTTTGAAGATAGATACCATTGCCTTTTGGAATTGTGATGGAGCATTTTTCAACCTGAATGGCATTATGGTCCATTAGAAATGATGATTTAGGATGGAAAATGCTATCTTAGGCCGATCATTGGGATGAATACCAAGTTTCCAGATTCCTTGAGATCAAATTTGGAGAAAGATATTTGTATTTGACAATTGTTGGAACAGTGTAGTTTGTTGTGGAAGAGGAAATTTGTCATCTACAAGAAAGTGGTTCAATGGTTGGTAGTTGATGACGAGCCTCAACTTTTCACGGACCTATTCTAATCTCTTGTTCACATAGAATGCTTCACAAGCCTATGGAGATGATGTTGTTGCAATGAATCCTTCTTGTTGTAGCTGTGACAATTCCTGGAGGGCTAAAGTAAGATGAGAAGGGTTCATGCCTCTGTGGCTTACCTTTGTAGGATTGATGTCTTCATTGAGTTTGAAGGGTAGTTGGACAAAAAAGTTTGGGTTTGTCCAAAGAGGATTTGGATGTTTAAAAAGGAACTCAAAATGAGAGTTGGCCCAACAATCTTGGATTAGTTATTCTTTTGATTGGGTCTAGGAGTTGGGTCATGTAAAGGTTTGGTATTTGAGACCAGGCTAGGAAATTTTGCAGGTGAAATAATCCGTGATTAGACCACCATAGATTTTTTAGCCTATGAAGTAAATCAAAGCCAATGAGGAGAGCTTTTCTAGTAACATGGGATCCAAGGACTTGGTGGCAGATTGTCAAATTTGGGAAAATCTTGATTAAGATTGGCTTGCTGATCTTGTCAATCAAGAATTTTTCTCCATTGACAACTAGAAAGTTTTGGAAAAATGGTTTCCAATTGTCAATAGGAAGAAGATCTAGGTTTAGGATGGTGGCCACAACTCCTGTATCAAAACGTGCAACAACAAGAAGGGGTTTTGCATATGTTGGAGTATATGGACTTAGGCAGTTGGGATTGGCTGGTTGAGAGAGAACACTATTTCTAAAATGCTGTTGAGTTCTCTGATCTCTGTCTATTCATTTGAGTTGTCTGAATCTTCTTCACTATTAGCAAATAATGATGTAAGATCATTTTCGTCATCAAGTGAGAAGATAAGTTCTAAGTTTAAGAATTTAGAATCCCCATAGAGCAACCTTTTGTGAGGATTTTTAATTTCCTTTTCTTCTTTGGATGCTTGCGGGAGCCTTTTGATTTGGGTTTTTGAGAGCATCTTTTCCCTTTTTTCTTAGAACAAGAACCTAATTTTTTTAATCTTTGTGGTTGATGGCAATATCTGTACTGGAACAAGTTGGACCTAACTGTTTTCCTATCTTATTCACTTGTTTGGAAAAATGTTGGATAATTTTCCTAAGAGATAAAGTAATTTGACTGATGGCCATAACCTCGACTATCTCATTTCCAGGAGGGTTTTGTACTATGGCTTCATGGCTCCATGCAGATTTGTCAATTGTGCATTCATACCAGTTTATTGGTAGGGTATCTTTAAGAGATAAGAATTTCTTATGATCATCCATGTTTCCTACCATTCCAGGAGGTGTAATATATGGTTTGGGAGGATTTTGGTCTTCAAGTTCTTTCCTCATATGGAAATTTGTACGGCTTTGGGAAGTAGCAGAAATTGGGTTAGATTTCGAGGATGAGTTTGAGGTTTCCTATTCAAGAAGAAAACTTCCTTGTGGTGGAGATCGAGGAATAAGGTTCTTAGGGAATGAAGTTGTAGGATTTGTATGTTCAAAAGGTAAGATATTTGGGTTAAAAATGAAAGAAGCTCTGATTGTTGAATCCTAAGTTTTTTGTTTGGAGTTGTGGGTGTGGTTGTAGTTGGGGTGGTGGTAGTGGTGGTAAAGGATGAGATGTGGAGGCGATGCTTCTAGATTTAAAGGGGTTTTGTTTAGGAAAGTTGTAATGAGCGGCTGGAGATGGGATGATGGGTTATATGATGTTGGGGAAGGTTGTAAGGATAAAGGTCGAGTAGACAAGTAAGAGGTTTGGATTTGGGTTTGTGGAGCAAATGGATTTTTGTTAGCAAAGTAATTCATGTGAACTTCCTTTTGTTTGGATGCCTCCAAAGATCTTAATTGATTTTTCAATTGCTTCATTTCTATTTCTTTGATGCTAAGCATGTTTGTTGCTTAGAGAATTCTTCACCTGAAGTGGCAATGGTGAATAATTCTTTCTCTACTTGCTAAATTTTTGTTTTCAGCTGTAACACCAACAAGTCTAGAGGTGACAACCATTGGATTTTTGGTTGTTGGTTCAATGCAGGGTTTGCCAATGTAGGAAAATGATTTGTATGATCAAAGAAGGATGGACTAAACAAGTGATCATACGTATTTACATTAGGAAAATCTAACTTGGAGAAAGAAGTAGTCCTAAAAGAGAGGCTTTGAATGAAATAAGAGTAAGGTGAAAGAGATGGATGAGGTAGTTCCATGTTTTGAGTGTATGCTATCCCTTAATCTTTTAGAGTATATTGGCCCCCTAATCTTTAAGTGAATGTTATTTCTCAAGTCTTTTTCTCTTTTATCTTGTCTAACCTCTCTCGTATGATGATTTATAATGCATATATATATATATATATATCTTCCCAAGTCATCTTCATAGTGGGTAAACTGTATTAAAATCTTGATAAAAGTGGACATAACTTCTTTGCAATGATTATCGGGGAACTACAAACCATACAAAAGCCTGAGCATGGTGAATGCAAAACATCGATGCCCAACTCTCTAGACTTGGGAGTCCTTGCGGTGATGGGCCATAGAATCTCAAGGCCAACTGCTAGGCAGAGAACGAATAAAATGAGGTTGATTGCGATTTTTGAATATTTGTGCATCCAAACAATGGAATTGAGATTTTTGAATTCCAATTCTGTCCAAATATATGTATCCAAATGGTATAAGTTTGAATATGCAAAATTCAAATTCCAAGGCCAACTTCTATTATGTGAATCCAAACACACCCTTGGGAGTTGCTCAGTGTAGAAATAATGGTTGAACTATGAAATATTGGAATCTAAACTTTCTGCATGTTTAGTTCAAGGTTAAGTAGCAGAAAACACCAAAAATATGGAAAGTTGTATAGCTTTCCATCTTGACTCGGCGATCGCAACGTTTCTCTACAAATAGAATTCGGATCTCGATTGATACACTTGTTATATCAAATATTTCAAATATAAATTATACCTACGGATGAAATCTAACCAAATCAATCATATTTTGCATGAGGAAAAAAGGCTTTCACTTGGAAATTAGAATAAAACTGTTGCAGGGTGAAGCTCCTCAATCCTTCTTGAGTAACAATGGTCAGTAACATACGTCTTCATGATCTCATGCCAAAAAGTTGTGATAGGAACATTGAAATAGCAACTGCTAGTGAGTTTTCACCTCTCCTTTCTTGTTTCCCCCTTTCTTATCTCTCTTCTCCCCTCCTATCTTGTTTCCTCTTTTCATTTGCTCTCTCTTTACGTCCTTTTTGTTTCTATATCTTTTCTTAATCTAGAAAAATCTTGAGGGTCTTCAGTTATTCTTCTCATTATGATTTTTCATCATAAATGTTCAACTTTTTTTCCTTCACTAAACTTAGATTTGCTTTGCATGTAATTTTTATTTTCACTTATAAAAGGGAGAGAGAGAGAGAGAATATTTTTTTTATAATCAAGAGAGAATAATTGTTTTTGCAAAATCTACAAATTTTAAACCTCCTCTTTTCCCACTATATTTAGGGGTAAACTCTAATTTTTGGTTGTTCTCAAATTGAATGGAACACTAGAGCTACTTCTATCAGGACTTATTTTTTGGCATTTTGGTTTCTTGATTTCTTAGTTCCTTTTCTTAATCTACAATAATCTTAGTTTTGTTAACATGTGCAAGCTATTTAGTCTACCATATATAACCGAAACATTGATATATTAACCACACTTTTTGTTAAATGATCAAAATGATAGTGTTGTCAAAGTCTTTTGGAGTGTGCATGGGAACGGTGGCCTTGGGCGCATGCACAATGGCAGTTTTATAATCATTGTGTGATAGAAAACCCATAAATAGTTTAGTATGATTTTTTTGGGGTTTTGACGTTCCCTTTTAGCAATGGGTGAAAAGTTTAGTGTACACCTTGAGGAGGGGTGAATGCTTGGAAGCACCCAGCTCCTTGACATAGGCAAGAGGCATGTCAAGGCATGGGCATCATGACGAACAGTGTGCCATGAACTTAAACTGCGAGGCATTTTGAACATGGGTTAGAGGCGACTCTAGGCTTTCTTAGAGGGGTGTTCTATGGTTTCCTTGGGGCTGAGTTCCTCCTAAGGACAATGTTTGGGGGCCTGGTGTGGGCGGCATCACACATTTGGCTTAAGTTGGAGATTGACTATATGGATATTACTAGCATGCACTATGCAACAATGGTGGCATGCAGTTGGACGAGTGGGTCATCCTATGGCCGGTGTGCTCAAATGTGCATTGTCCTGGTTCTTGGAAAGCTAGGCTTGGCACAGAATGCCACTTCAGTGGCAAGGCAATGTGCGGGGATGATGTCTTGGGTGGAATGTCATGGTGCCCTTGTCGTTGGTGGGATTAATGCCTTGAGTGACAGTTTGAGGATGTATTATAGCGCGTACTGGGTCTTTAGCTCTAAATGCAGAGGTTGATGAACTTCATGGTTGTTTGAAATGTGTTTCAATGACACGGAGTGTGTGCCGAGATGGCTAACTAGTAGTGTGTTTAGGCAATAATGACACGAGGGACCCTACAGGCAGGACGAGCATCATGGCAACCCATGGAAATAGTTTGTGGGTTGGTCAATCTGGACTTGGCACATCGGTGCTCTTGGTGAGAAGTATCATTGTTAGTGCATGTGGGGTAAATTGGTGGATCAAAGAAGGGATTAAATGACAGTAAGATTGGCATTGGCTAGATGATGTTTAGGGTACTGCACGGTGGTTATAGAGAGAAAAATCTAGCTGTGACAATACAACTTGTGGCCCATATGCCCAGCATTCTTCCATTACTCATATTTTTGGAATATAGTTGGGTTTGTAGCATTTAACCCTTGTAGCAAAGTATAAGATATGCTACTCCAAGAGGGGTCACACCATCTCTTAATAATGCCATCCCACTCGAATGAGGGATGATGGGGTCTTCCTAATGCATATATGTAATTCAAGCTACGTGTAAGTGGGGTTTAGGAGTTTCTACCATTCAATAAGGTGTGATTGGACGTCATTATCAATTTTTCTTAATGGAGACCTAAACATATTTTAAGACTAGGTCAAAAGTGCCGAAGTGGGTTTAGGGGTTTGATTATAGTTAGGAAAGGTTTTAGGCACCCTAACCACCCATTACGTGTATAGTCACCTACTTGTCCCATCATATCATCTCCTTTATTATGGTTGATGAGTCTACCATTGCTACTTTAAAGGTTTTCATCGAAGGGTTAAAAATCCTCATAGCACCTTTAAATGGCGTTTGTGAAACATTTATGCTCTGTTTGATTGCATGAAATGTTGAAAAATTTGAAAAAATCAAATTTTGTAAACCATTCTTGATATATATATATATATATATATATAGATTAACTGATAAGGGGTAACAATTAAAACACACATGCGCGTGTGCACACACACACAAATGGATATCTATATATATATATATATA
>JAOXJP010230649.1:0-10755 GCA_025762735.1 Platanus orientalis
GAGGATACCAACAAGAGAACCTAAACTTTTTTATTCAACTTTATTGTCATTCTCATAATCTTGGGCCTATAAATAGGCATACAATCACTCAAATAAAAACAAACTAAAATAGAATAGTCTAATGGAGAAAAGTCAAAAGCATGATGAGTTATAGAGGGCTATAATGGAGAGAAGTCAAACGTATGGTGGTCTATTAAAAGCCTTATTACAAAAAATCCAAATAAAACATAAAACTAAACATAGATAAAACTAAATGACTAAATCCAGCCTCTCCATGTCCTCTTGGGTGGACCCCACTAGGCAGACTTGTGGAACCCCACTTAGCTCCGATGTCCGCATCAATTTTCTTGGGTTTTCTTGACAAATCTTGGAAGAAGATAAAGATATGATGTGCTGTAAAATTTTAGATCCAAGAATCAATAAAGATTAATTCTTTAATGAATCTTGAATCAAGATTTCAATGACAGTATAAGAATTTAGCAAAAAGATACAAGATTTAATGAGGTTAAAAGAGAAAAGAAAAACAAGAAGGAAGAATAGGAGATGAGCAAGAAGAAAAGGGATAAGAAAGAGGAAAATAACTCACCTTAACCGTGAGGGAGATAGGGAGAGATAAAGAGCTCTACTTGTGGACTCAAAACTCCAACGTCAATCTTTATTTCATCATCAAAACTGAATTACAACCTATGATTTCTTCTATTTATAAACTTAAACCACTAGATTACTAATCTAAGTAGGACTCCTATATAGACTTCAAGTAAAATTTTTAATTTGCAACTAAGACTCTTAACTCAATCCTTATTACAAGGACTCTTAGAACAATATTTATTTTCCTTTCCAAGGCCTTTAGGACCTGGTTACATTGGAAAATGACAAATAAATCTAGAAACAACCCTAAAATAAAATAAAACTTGAAAATAATAACCCTAAAATTTCTAGAAACAACCCTAAACTTAAATTAAAATATTCATAAAATTATTAAAAACACTTCTAATAATTCCTGAAGTCTTCTAAGAGTCAAAATCGTCATCATTCTTGAAACGAGTTCTCTTGTGAAGTGGCACGTACAACAATCGCTTGGGGCTGGTTGCATCGTGGAATCAATTATCTCATTACAGCTTTTGAGCTTCCCCTAAAAAAATCCTTGCATTCCTTTCTTTCCAAATGCCTCACACAACCATATGAATTAGACAAGCCAAAAAGCTTTGCCCTAAACATCCAAACCCCAAGCATTTCATTGAGCAAAAAGCTCCATCTCATTCGGCATCACCCAAGAGTAATTGAGATTAGAGTGGAAGTAATCCCACTTGCTCTTGTAAAATAACAATGAAGGAACAAATGATTTCCAAACTTCAACATCTTTTTAACAAAGTATACACCAATTTTGGAAGATTTGCATAAATGGCCTTCTCCTTTACAACAAATCTATGGTATTTATGCTATTTAGGGCCACAGTCCATGCAAAGGATTTATTTCGAGGAAAATGGAAGGTTTTCAAATCTTTTTAGAGGGGAAGGATATAAAATTATGGTTTGAACTAGTTAAGGACAAAAAAAAAAGGATTTGGAGGAGAATTTGCCGAAAGACTCCAAAATATACTCTTTGATTAGGAAATGAATTGAAAAGGTAGACTTCTTTAAGGAGAGACATTAGGTTACTAATGCAATCAATGTGAAGAGATTGATGTACGTGCCGCCCTACAAGAGAACCAGATTTAAGGATTGGTAAATCCCTAGAGGATTATTTTAGTTCAAAGCTTTTAGGGTTGTTTCCGGTTTATTGTAGAGTTATTTTATTTAAGTCCATTTATTCTAGGGTTTTAGGAATAAGTTTATGGAGTGTTTTTAGTTAGAATTTAATGCAACGCTAATGAAAGAAGAATGATTGATGAATTCGGCCACAGACTTCACAACCTTCCTCTGTTAGGGTTTCGCAAAACACTGAACAAAAGGGAAAAGAACAATTCTATTTCATCAAAACCTAACCTTAACTCTTCCGTACATAACGTTTTATAGAGAAAAAAATAAAGTAGAGCAAAAATAGAAATAACCAAAATAGACATCAGCTTCTAAAGGAAATCTACCTAAAATCAAGGGCAAATTGGCGAAAACGGTGCGAAGCAGCCTCGCTCGGGGGACCACCCCCTGAACCCCCGATCTAGAGGGTTCAACCTGCCAGTCGCGGGCTTTGACGTAGGCGCTTGTCATGTGCCTCCAAATACTCCTAGGCCGCTGCATTAGAATTTAATACCTTAGGGTCTTTTGTAATAAGGCTTTTAGCCAAAGGAGTTATTTGCAACTTTAGAAGTCTTAGGAGTCTTTTGTAATTAAAGAAAATGGGTTTTTTAGTGCTGGTCGTACAACCACTTAAGTTAAGATTTTAGAGTCCTAATTTAAATAGGACTTGGATTTAGAGTTTATAAATAGGTGGGCCATTAGGATGTAATTCAGTTTTTTAGAAAATATGAAATAAAGTTTAGTTTTGGAGAATCCAATGTGTGGATCCCAAGGGTGGTAGCCGTGCCTCCCCTTATTTCTCATCTTCTCTCTCGTCCACGAGTTCAGGTAAGAACCCTTCCTCTTTCTCTCTCGTTTCTATCTTTCTAATCTCTTTTCTTGATTCCTCAAATCTTGCAGCCCCTCTTTAATCTTCTGCTTATTATTGGATTATTGATTCAAGATTCATCAGGAATTCATCTTTCTTGAAGTTCTTGAATCTGGAAATTTGCAGGCAACATCCATTTCCTCGATCTTTTCCACCAAGAAACCATCAATAACCTTCATCCCCAACTTCTAAACCCTAACTCCATCATCTCTAAGCTCTAATTTGTCTAAGAACCCTAATTCCCCATTGTTTTCTTTTAAGAAACCCTCTAAGATCTATCATTTCGCTATTTTCTGGTTTCTTGATTAAAGAATCTCTACAGGTCTAAGTTTTAAAGATCTTATATACTTAGAGACCTTAGAATTCGATAAAATTTTGTATGAATTTTAAAAAGTTTATATACCTAGAGATGTTAGAATTTGATGAAATTGTGTATGGGAATCCCTCTAAGGGTCATTTAACTCCCTGTAAAATTTCATAAAATTATGACTCGTCAGCAGGGATTGGCAATTTTCTAGGTCTTCCCAAGAAATTTTGGAATTACCCTTCTGACCTTTTCCCCTAATTTTTTCTTGTCTTATTTCTTCATTCTTCCTTATTTCTTCTATTTCAATTCTTTATTTTTGTTCTAACGTTTCCACCTAAAATTTGTTATTGCTTTGGGTGTTTAAGATAAGTTCTTGATTCCTTAAATTGGTATAAGTTTCTGTATATTCTTTAAGCCATTATCCTACATCAGTTACCTAACAAATCCACCTCTTAATCATAAAGATCCCGAAAAAAGTCTATAGTCCAGGAATTGCCATGAGGAGAATTGGAAAGAATCTCTGAAACCTTCGCCTCTTTGTTGATGGAAAGGCGAAAGAATCTCAGGAAATAGGTTGAGAGGTTTGATCCCCCTACCATAGATCTTTCCAAAATCTAATAGAATTGTCACTACCCACTAAAAATCAAGCATTATGAGAGAATAAAGGGAAGAAGGAGATAATGTTTTTCCAAGTCATGGACATAGAAGAAAAGGGTTGACACCCCACCCATTTGAATGTATGCCATACTTGTTGAGGATAGCAGAATATCATAAACTGCCGCACTCAAAGGGAAAATCTCCATAGCCATTTAGTCAAAAACACCATATTTCTTTCCTTAAAAAACCCAATACCCAGCCATCCTGAACACTTTGGCCTGCAAACCTCATCCCATTCACTAAATGATTCTTCTTCTCCATACCTTCTTTCCATAGAAAATCCCGCTGACTTTTTTCTAAATTCTAAACCACCTTCATTGGCATCTTGAACAATGAAATGTAATAAACTGGAATGTTTGACATCATGGCCTTGATCAATGTTATTCTACCTCCCAATGAAAAATGGGACTTTTTCCAGCTGTCTATATTATCATTCAACACTGAAGTAGTGATTGCCCATATTATTA
Source organism: Platanus orientalis (assembly GCA_025762735.1). Lineage (NCBI taxonomy): Eukaryota > Viridiplantae > Streptophyta > Magnoliopsida > Proteales > Platanaceae > Platanus > Platanus orientalis. The sequence goes on from JAOXJP010230649.1 coordinate 4,036, forward strand.
TGCATAATATATAGTGATTTCCCTTTAGCATTGTTGGCTTGAGTGTTGGGATCTGATTTGATCCTATGGATCTTGGATCTAATTCAGATCTTTTAATTATATAATCATACTGAATTCAGATATACCTACATTGTATACGATTCTTTTAAAGCCCTGGATTGCATTGCCATTAACTTAAAATGGGCCTTTCCTACGATAACCCAACCAAGAAGAAGAACTATTTTCTTCATTAATTCTTTTATTAACATTTAATATAAATCTCATACACTACCCTTTCTTAAATTGAAAAGAGAAAAATGAGATTAGATTTGAGCATATCTGAATTTAGTTTAAGAAGATTAGGTTTGAACCTGTATTATATATCCAAATTCTACGGATCTCGGATCTAATTCAGGTCTTGTAATTATATGATCGTATCAAGTTCAGATATACAGAGATCCGATCTGAATCTGATCCTTTAAAAGCCCTTGATTGTATTATCTTTAGTCTTTTATTTTGCCTTCCTTATTAAGAGAAATTTAGCTCATCCTTACCCATCCAAACACTTATTTCTCAAATGTGTTTGCTTAGAAATGCTTGAGCATATCTATCTTTATCTCTTTCTTCAATAATCCAACCAAGAAGAAACTAGAACCATTTATGCATTATTTCTTCAGTTTAAATTATTATAAAATGTTCCCCTTTCATTAAAAAAAAAAAAAAAAAAAAACATACGGAAGAAAGAAAAAGAGTGATACTTCTGCACTTAAAAGTGGCACTGCCTCTTCTGTACTTTCGCAATCAGCAGAATCAGTGCAAATACACTACTAGTTCTGTAGTGCATGCCTTGCACCCATGTCTACACCTGTTTGCATACATCTACTCCTCAAAGACGCATATATAAGCTCTTGCAGTATCAAAAAATCATCCTCAAATTGATGGAAAACCTAGACTTGGATTGAAGCTCTTGCAGTATCAAAAAATATCCTCAAATTGATGGAAAACCTAGACTCGGGTTGAAGCTCTCTCTCTCTCTCTCTCTCTGTGTAATGGGTTTTAAGCACAGATTTGTTTACTATAAGTGTAAGGGTCTTTTTGCCTCGGCATTTTCATTGCTTAAAAGAGTTTGTTTTCCTCCTTTACATCTATCTTGTTCTCATTCAGAGAGATTTTTATTAATTTTCCATTTTCTTATGAATGTATTTTTTGATACATCAGAAAGTAATGCCTGGTTGAGTTTTTGAATTAACTTAATTTAATTGACTCCCAAACTGAATTAAATATGCAAGCTTTAGAGACAGTGCTCACATGTATATACTTGCAGTTAAGGGTACAACTTGGGTGGGTTAGGCAGGTTGGGGGTCCAACCCAAAGCCCAATGCTAAGTGCCGAGGAGCTGGCCCAAATGCACCCCGACCTGATATCAGGTTTTTGAGTCGCATTAGCTTGGGTTTAACTATTTTACACCAATAAGATCGTAGTTCTTACCTATAATCATAAACAACAATCAAGAGACAAGTGGGTGGCACCATTCATTAGTGCAAAACCTATCAAACACTAATATAATATGATGACACATTTAAGTCAATTCATATATAACGTATGTTAATAGAATTTTATACATAAAATAGTATACAATAATCTATATAGGGATTGGGTTCCCCAGTGGGTTAGGGATTGGGTTCCCCAGGGCCTCAACCCAAGCCCAATCCAAGGCCTAAACATCCTTGCCCAACCAGATAAAAAGGTCAGGTTTAGAACCCAATCCAATGAACTTGTACTATGATAACAAGACAGCAATCAGTATTGTTCATAATCCAGTACGACATGATTGAGCAAAGCACATAGAAGTTGATCGACACCATCAAATAAAAGCTGCAGTTTGGGGCAATTTCTATTCCTTTTGTGAAAACTGGAGAACAATTAGCAGATCTATTTACTAAGGGTTTGAGTGGACAGAACTTCAGAAATATTGTTGACAAGCTAGGTATGAAGGAATCCACATGCCAGCTTATGGTGGAGTGAAGGAATGCAGTATTATACATTGTATTCATGTAGTAAGGGCATTTCCATCCAAGTATCATAGTAGGGTATACTTTTTAATATACATTATTATTTATGTATATCTGTCTTTTGTTTGCTATATAAATAATTCAGTATGAGAAATAGTAGAATCTCTCCATACGAATTCAGTCCCCATTCTTCTCTTCTTCTTCACACTAGCTACCTCAATACCCTAGCTCTACACAACCCGAAGATTGATTTGTCAATTCCAGCTTAAGTGCCATACTTTATCAAGATGAGTTGCTAACATCACCAAGACTGTAAAATGGATAAAACAGTAGGCCATTATTATATTAGTATAGGTAGCCACACCTTAGATTTTGCCTTACATGAGCTATGTGTGGGTAAATAAGCTTCTTAGACCTTATCCTTGTATAAATTATCATCCATTTGAATTTTTATTATTGAGTTGGAATAAAATAATATAAAATAATAAGTATTATTAAAATCTTGTAAACAAACATTTAATCTAATGATCACTAGCAAAGGGTTTATGTTAGTGGTTATGCAGGAGCACTATATTCTCTCAATTCCTTAGAACAATTCACCTATTGGAAGTTTGTTTCCTAGCTTCCCAATTACTTCTCTAGTTGTCTGATCACTTTACCGAATCTCTTCCATTCGCTTTCCTTTGTTTCCCAAGTCGCTTCAACTCAATCACCCATCATTTCCCTCTTGCTTGTAAGAAACCAGGTAAGCTGAATCGAATTTGCTTCCCAAGGAGTGAGCTCCTCACATTGTACCTACCTTCCCTGCAACTATGTGCTGCATAGGTCATAAATGTGCATTTTTGCTAGCATTTGATTGTGCAACAATTGACACTCACATGCACATACATATGAGCTGCACTTAGTCTTAATTTGCATATGCACCTATTCATATCCTTGGGTATATTTGCATTCTTCAGGCACCTGTTCATGTCTATTTGCTACATCATTAAGCATATGTATATACCCAGATCATATCCAAGTGCTGATACATTTTTACATGCACATGCTTATGCCCATGAACAGCCCACACATATAATAGCCAATAAACACCTGTCCAACTGTCGACTTTAGTGCCCTTTTGCCAAGACATGAATTCTTGATTTTTATCATCTCAAACTTCTCATACTTGAGTTTTTGGCTGTACATAAAGGGCTATTTTTAGTTATCTTTTATTTTCTAGGAAAAACTTGCATTTTGAATCTTTCACTATTATCTTGACCTCAAATGTTTCTTAATTTGATAGGTAAGAACAAGGGCAGCAGATCTTAAGTTAGGAGTTGCTGAGGACATCAATCTGCTGGAGGGCCGGGATATACATATACATTTTCCTGCAGGTGCTGTACCGAAGGATGGGCCCTCAGCTGGTGTGACTCTGGTAACATCACTAATTTCACTGTTCTGTCAGAAAAGAGTAAGGGCAGACACAGCAATGACTGGAGAAATGACTCTGAGGGGTCTGGTATTACCTGTTGGTGGTATCAAAGATAAGGTGTGCCTTCTATACTTGTTTCCATGGGTTTGTTCTTATACGCATCATTAAGAGCATACTGATAGCAAGGGCTTCTATACTATGTTGGTCTCCCAGTTTAATACTATGCATGTGATTAATTTTCATTGATGAAAAGACTTTAAAGTTATGGGATACCTCTTTGTTCAGTTATTTTACAAAACTCACAAATCAAAGTGTCGCATTCCATCTGACCAGTTTATCAACTGCCTGCCTATGAACAGTTAACAATATAGTGCTAAATAATGGTATACAGGTACTGCTGATCAAAATAAGTTAGGATCTTTTTATCGGCTGCTTTGTGATACACCCAATATAAGAAGTGGCATTTTACTTGGACCCTTAAATTTATCAGCCCCATGCCCATTGCATTGTTCCTTGGACACCATGCATGCATTTTGCTCAAGGCAATCACATCCCCATTATCGGTGTTTTTTGTAACATGATGTACAAGTATGGAAGTGCAATTTATTTTCTTTTCTTTTTGGTGCTTGATGAATAACGAAGAATTCATTAATTAAGGAAAAAACTTGCAAAGAACAGAGCACCACACATTGAAAGTACAAGAAGTGAAAAACTAGGGTGGAGTCTGTCCACGAAATAAGCAATACTTTGAAACCCTCTGTTCAGCCTAACCATCCGCATGAGAGTTTACCCACCTTTGCCTCCACTGGAGTGAGATGTACATGTTGGATGCCAAGGAAGGATCCTCTCTAATAAGATGAGATAGCCTCCAAAGGACTCCACAACTCAACAGAACCAACCCACGTTTACAGTTGAGTCATCCTCAATAAACATTATCAAGATCTAATGCTGTAGCTGTTCCCATGCTGTGAAGCACATTTAAGAGTGGCTCTGATTAAAATCCCCATTTCCCATAGGTCCTGATAACACATGAAGGACCTCCGAGAACCACTCCTGAGAACTTCCTTGATACCTGGTGGACCAGTGTCCCCATTAAACAATTATCAAATTTTAAATTAATGGAGTCCTTATGAGGAGGAACCCAAAACCTGATAAAGTAGTGAGTGGAGCAGGTCCGACTACGTAATAATCACGAACAATAGATGCTGCAGAAATACCCTGGAATCACTATTTTGTTGTTACTAAATGGGCAACTTTGATGGTGACTCTATCAATGATTTCCTGGATAGAAAGGAACTTATTTGGGAATATTCTCACATTCCTTTCCCCCCATATTGATCATATAATAGCTAGAATTGCTTCTCCATGTATGTTTGCCCCTCTTTCCAAAGGGGTGACGAGGCACCAATACTAAAGGAGCTTCACAATGTTCAGTGGAAAGATATCGATCAACCCACATAGGAGGTTCAGAAAATGGCACCGGATCTCCTATACAGATTTGCAGTGGGTGAATGGGTGGTTGACTGATTCTCCATCTTCACTGCAAATGAAGGAAATCCAGGGAAGGAGGTGCCACTGTTTGTCTTATTTGAAGCATATAACAACTGTTGAATTGGAAATAAAAATTTCATATCATTGTTTGTTTGAATGTGCAGATATTGGCAGCACATCGTTATGGTATCAAAAGGGTTATCTTACCAGAGAGGAACTTGAAGGACTTGGCTGAAGTACCGTCAGCTGTTCTTTCCAGCCTGGAGGTACCTTTCGTTTCTATTGTGTGGTTATGGCATTTCTTAGAAGTAGATAAACACTAGGGTATACACAAACATATGGCCTGTATTAGGGTTCAAGACTTCACTGGGTTTACCTTCCCTTCTCAGATATTCTCCTTAAATTGTTTATGAAATATCTTTCCTTTTCATTGCAAGCACTCATATGGAAACTTCATTGATGTTCTTGTCATGATCCATTGATGAAATCAGATACTGTATGTATACTTTAGTTTGTTATACTATTCATCTTATTGTCTAAAAGAGTGTCAGATTAGGTGGATTTTAGCAATTTGGGATCTCTTAAGTGGGACCCCGGGTCCCACTTCCCTGCATATGGCCCATGCATTCAGGGATTGGCAGGAGGGTTGATTGTCCTCTTGAGGTCGCTCAGTTGGGACCTTAGATTCTCCAATTGAATTATACCGAGTTACCAAAAAATCCACTTCTGGTGAGATTCAATACTAAATTCACTTCTTCGTGAAAGGATCACACAATCAACTTAGAGATACATGAAAAAACTTAAAGATATTTTCCTTAAATCGTGCATGAAATACCACTTAGGAGCACACTCAAAGATCTTTTCTAGTTTGTCACACAGGAAAAAAAAACCCTCATCTTTTCGTTGTGCACCGACCTGATATCAAATGATGAACATAGCAACTCCTGTTGGGTCAACCTTTGGTTCAATTGGATGGTGCTCTGAATTGAAACCTTGAGGTCATGATTTTGATCCCAACTTCCCTTAAGGGGGGAAAAGAAATGCATCCACCTTTCTGGAGATCTATAGAAATGCACTTGAGCCCCCAAGGTTGAACCCCAAGTCTCACTGGCTCTCCTTGTTTCAACAGATATTACTGGCGAAGCGGATGGAAGATGTGTTGGAACAGGCACTTGAAGGAGGTTGTCCTTGGAGACAACAAGCAAAATTATGACAGGCCCCTGGTTTACTCAATGTATCTTTGATGGTTGATTGGATTTGTTTGACTTGTCTGTGGCTCAACCGGAGTATAGACCTCAAATTTTTTCAGAAGCTCCCTCCGGTGATCACAGATCTGGGAAAAACAGCTACCAAGAAGATTCAATCTGGTCTGCCACCACTCTTCAATGGATATCGTCAGAATGTATAATGAGTGTCCTGTAAGGCCTCCCAATTTGTGTTTTAGACGGGGTAATTAAAGCTTCCCTGGTAATATAACAGGTCGATTACCCTGATTATGTATAAAACATCATTTATTTAAGCAATGGAATGATAATTATTTGTTTCATCCAGGTGTTGATTAATGTGTCTTGTGTTAATCTTTTTACCTTGTATTCTTTTTTACATAATAGTGATTATAGGATCTGTAAGGTAATCTGGTATGGTTTTGTACCTGTTTCTGTGGGCCAGCTAACCAAGTGGTTCTGGAGGGCACTGTGAAAGATATATCTACAACTTTACAATATGAGCAAATCAAGGTTTTAACTGGTTTCTTCCATTTTTTTTATTGGTTGTGAAGAGGAAGGAAAGCGGGGGGGGGGGGGGGGGGTTTATCAATTATTTTAA